>NBNE01000350.1:0-25146 GCA_002215365.1 Phytophthora megakarya
TGTATGCGAAGAAGAGCCGTTCCAAAATATATCGCTGCTCCCGGAGGGAAGAGATTGAAACCCTGAAGAAGACGGTCTTCTTCTTAAAAGACCAATTCCAGTCTCTAGAGCTCAAGAAAGCAAGAAATAGCTCGCGAAGGATGCTTTCGACAAGAACGCAAAAGTTGTGGCGACAAATCGCGTTATCCCAGCTAGATCGTCGCCGCCTATCGGAATCCGAAAATGTTTCATTGCGCGAAATGGTGCACATCCAGATACTCGAGGCGAAGAACTTGCGTCGCATTCTGAAACGACGGTCACGGATTGAGGTATGTGGGCCAAGTTGTTCTTTCATTCTTACCTTACCTAACCTTGCACTGTTACAGTCGATGGAGGAAGCGTTCGGCGTGAAAGGAATAAAGGCGCTCAAGAAACGTACTTCTACCGACAATCACCATACATTTGAGAGACTTTTACTCGAATCAGACGTATTATTTGTTGGTATGGACGACCTCTTCGGTGCTAAAGGCATGGATAACCTGCCGTTCACAGGTCATGTGCGCGAGACAAACCTTGATATCGTCGATGGAGTGTATTATGAAATGCTACAGAGACGAATGCTGCCATTCGACATCCACACTACAGAAACGGCGGTGTGGGAATGTCTCCGCCACGTTGCAATGGACAATCTGCGTGAAGTTGGTAGTTCGAACGGACGGGTAAACGTGCATCCGTATACTACGGAGGAAGAAGGTGACACGTTGCGGAGCAGTTTCTTTGCTGTCATGTCCGGCGTTGGAGACCTTGCTGGGACTTTTAACACGAAGGTAGTTCGACGGTACAGAGGAGAAGACAAAATCACTTTTGTGTTTCGGGTGATCTCGGAACCGAAGTTTGAAAGAGGACGACAAGGAATCAGTGCGACAACCACGATGCAGATCGTTTTGAATACAGTTGATACTGGAGATGAAGATGCGACTACAATGATGAAAGTCTACTTCACCGCTGAACGATCGACACTGGCCGCTAGGGAAGATCCAGCAACTCCAATGGCTTTCGCTGCGTGGGACAAACTCGTCCCTCGGTTTCCAATTGACGTGGAATCGATTTTACTAGACGGAAAACGCAACACTTCAGCATTAGCAGGTCAAGACACGAACTCAGAACAGCTATGTACCTAGATGTAGTGAATCGTGACTACCCACAATGAAAATCCTGCTAACTGAAGTTTTTCGTTAGACTGTTACTCTCTTGAGGATATTAAAAAGTGGCCAAACAGTGCAACGCAACGCAAATCTAGGTGTTGATCGATACTGGTGGACAATAAGTCAAGCACTTCAATAAACAACATTCTAAGAAACTTCATTACATCACATTAAAAATGCTATATCGGAGGTTTCCTTCAATGATATCGAAAATTACCTATGTAAAAGAGAATAACTAGGAATATGCATGGTACCGTTGGTAGGACAATAAGTCAAGCACTTCAATAAACAACATTCTAAGAAACTTTATTACATCACATTAGATATGCTATATCGAAGGGTGCCTTCAATGATAACGAAAATTTCCTATGTAAAAGAGAATAACTATGAATATGCATGGTACCGTTGGTCCCTGCTCATTGTCGAGCTACAGTTCTTCAGAAATGTCGTTATCGAGCCATTAACAAATTAATCTCCAACTGCACACATTAATTGGCAAGTACACAATGGCAAATATCTCGAATTTGCTCAACGATCAGGATGTTTCACTTGACGACGTCCTAGCATTCATCGACTCAACCGACTTCGCTTTGCTCACGACCAATGACCAAGATATGCAAGTAAAACACACAGATGTCTTTGACTGGAACGAAATTCAAGATTCACTCACCTCAACTTCACTAATGCTCCATGATAACCAAGAAATGACCCAACTGCAGCTTCCAGTTCCTCAAACACCAGATATTGCCAACTGCCCAAGTGAGCGAATTAGCAGTGCACCATCACATCAGTTGAATGGATGTGTTGTTCCCTATAAAGAGCACGGACGTGTACGAGACCGAGTCATTCGCTTGCGTGGAATAGTACAACAATTAGAACAACAACTCGAGTCGCTGAACAATCTTAAATATCAAGGCCAAGCGGATGAGTCCAATGATGGAATCCATGCGGTAAACGATCCGGGTGATACATCGCCGACTGCGGATATTGACGTTGTGACTTGGCAACAGCTTGCGTTCAGGCAGTTCCAAGCAAGGCGAGAGGCAGAGAAGGAGAACTTCAGTCTGCGAGAACGTTTGGAGGAACATATCCAAGTGGCGAGGCGACTGGAAAACCTCATTCAAGGTCAAGTACCTCAAGAGGTGCGTGAATTCGTAAACTAAATGTTCGTAACATCATGCCTAACATTGCATCTTTCTAGATGCTGCTTGAAATCCACGGAGAAGTCCAACGTCAAACGATGTAGCGACAAAAGGAGCACAGAACTAGGCAACCGAGATTTTCGCGCACGTTCTCGAGGGTTTCCACCCCGGACACATCAAATTGATTAACGGATTACGTGCGGTACTTTTTCATATGCCGCACATGCTGTGCTGTTGTCCGGTTCATCTCCCAAAATCCATTTTCTAGAATCAGGCCTGAAGTAAACCTCAAATAGTCAAAGTAAACGGTTGATCCACTAACCATTGTACATGGTACACCGTTGTTGCCAGAGTTATCTACAAGGACAACTAGGAAATTAAAATGACAAGTGATAAATTCTAATACGAGGTACTTCGAAGTACTTCCGTGAGGTAAAGTAGTTTACATGTTAGGTGAATGTGTCATTCTGACAGATCACTCATGATAGGATAAATCAACATATGTGCGAAAAATCCAACTGGAAAGGCAGAGGATGCAGAGTTCTGAGCAGGAGTCCCGCTGCCCAGTCAGTATTATTTGTAATTCTCCATCCGAATTTACACACCTGACGAGCTGCATGACAAATAGCCAAGAAACTCTCTACCCAGGCTCCTATTTCGCGGTTACCAGCGATTTCCTTACGCACGGCCAAACTGCGATACCTACCAACACACTACAGCATCCACTAATGATGTTAAAGCGTGCTCACTCGCTCGAAATGGCTGACTTGGAACTGGATTCGTCCACCTCAGACATCGACCTGGATGAGGGATTTCAAGCTGCATTGGAGTTGATTGAGGAGTCGAATTATCCTGAAATTTTACCAACCGGAGTACTTGCTCAACAGAGCAATGAGGGTCAAGCTGAGGCCTTTGACAGTACGTCAGGTACTGATCGAGCTGTTTCAACAGCACTCAAACCAAATCGACCTATCAAGTCAAAAACCAAGAGAAGACATCGAATTTCAATGAAGCAGAAGATTGACACTCTTCATGGCACTGTTCAAGAACTTACAACACAGCTGCAGTCACTGGAATCGGGAGCATTGCAAGCAAGAATTAAGCAAGATTGCAACACTCGAAGGAGTGAACTTTCCCCTACTAGCCTCTTGTGGCAGCAAGTTGCAAATAGACAGCTTCAACGTCGGCAACAAGCCGAAAAGGACAATGCAGAGCTCCGTGGTATGCTAGAGCAGCAAGTTCTTGAAGCCAAAAATCTCAAGCGCATTCTCAAACGCCGAGCGAGAATCGATGTACGTATTCTTCAAATTTTATTAACTCGACAACTGCTAACTAGTGCTCATTGTACAGATGATGGAGAACATGCTCGGAGTTAAACGGAAAAAGATGGTCGAAATGGTCGAAAAAGATAAACCTGGTGATCTCAACAAGCTTCGGGAGATGCTTCAATACACCGACGTGATTTACGTTGGAGTCGACCAAAAATTCAAGGAGAAGGGTATGGATCTCATTCCATGTCCAGGAGAAACACGGCATGTCAACTCTCATGCTATTAACGATGTCTTCTTGGAAGTTATGGTTCAGCAATTACTTCCATTTTGCGAGAAAATGACGGAAAAAGCAGTGTGGTCTGCACTAGGACAAATTGGAATGCAACCACTCCAATGTGTCAAAGATGTGAACGCTCAAGTTGGTTTTTACGCTCAAAACACCCAAGAGACTGCCGACACAATGATGATTAGCTATACGGCAGCAGTGTCCGGTTTCCCTGGGCCAGACATGCAGACAAAGCGTATTCGGAAGGTGCTTCGAAAGTATGTTGAGGAAGACCGAGTTGTTTTCGTTTGCCGACTCGAGACAGAGCCTCAGCGTAGTCCTGGATGCGAGGGAATTAAACAACGATGTACTGTTCGAGTTGTTATGGAGAAAGCACGAACAGAAGATAGCAACCATGAGATTATGACCGTGATCAAAAGTCACTACAGTGTATCACGCCACGTGCCACTAAATGAAGACTATCAAGCGTATGCCAACGTGGATATGGCTATAGCAGTATGGGATGAAACAGTGTCTCGTGTGGCAGGTGATATTGAGAGTGTTCTTTTGGAAGGTGGCTCGCTATTGCGTCCAACCTCGTAGCTTTAAAGCAGAAGGGTGTGTAGTGTTATAGCGCTAGGACTCTTTTCGTCGAAAAAAAGAAGCTAAAGTGCTTTGCTCTCTGTTTCCGTTCGTTGACCAGTAGTCCTTGACTAACAAATTGAACTAAGCTTGTGCATGTAAAGCCGCTATCGTACAATGTACCTTGAATTCGCTTTGATTCTTGAACTCTTTCTTGGATTAAAATGCTGAGTAAATGTACTTTACAACACGGTTTCCTGGTAATGATATTCGTCGATATTACTGTAGTAATTGATTGATGCAGCGACAATAGTACCGGTAGCCACAGTTGATTTGCTCCTATACTACTTAACTATCGTTTTCCAAAACTTCGTCATTCGAGGTATTCATAAACTAATCAAATCGAGGGGAATCGTAATTTTTTTCTGATTGACAAGTCGAGAACAGCTACCAGCACTGTTAATGAAGTAGAACACGCGTTCAATTCAAATTATGCTCCAAATTATAATACTACGTTTACATATATAGAGGTCGTACTGTACAATGAACTCGTGAGTGTTTGGATGTACGAAAATATGGCATTGTTTAGATGAACAATAACTGCATAGAAATGGAAATACTTCGTTTGTCTCAAACATAAATGTTGGACTCTGGGTTTGAGTACCGTTTTGAAGCAGCAAACAACATTTGCATCATTTGTTCTCTCAATTCGTGACTACAAAGCAAATCATTTTCATTTTTGAGTTCTCGGAGATAATGCCATCGACCAATTTGGACCCTCCAGGCATTCAGTACCTTAGTGATTATGTTATTGGGAACGTGAGGCAGCGCGTATTACCAGCCCATCGTCGATCATCAAGTACTGACGAAGGTGTGAACAGTTTCCAGTCGACTGTGGTGCTGCACGCGAACCCAAGGAAAACATTTTCCACTGACGAAGATTTAACATATAAACAAACAAGAAGTGCAAATCCCTCGCTCTCTACATCGGTTTGTCCAGTGAAGATATACACCGGCGCTAACGTTGATAAGTGCAAAACTCAAAGCGATCGTGAATTCGTCTCTTTCAACAGTGTAAATATTGGTGTAGACCAACAACTGGGATTGGAGAACAAGAATAAAGTTGTCAATGAACATCGACGGAAACGCATCCGACTGAACCAAGCAAGGTACAGGAAAAAACTGGAAAATAAACCCAAGAATCTTGAAAACAAAATCCAAGAAATGAAAGATCAAATCGAACACCTTCAAAACGAGAGGAAGCAGATATTGAGTGGCATGTCGACGCAAAAGAGTATCTGGGATGCGGCAGTGACATATTTACGTATTTTCCGGCGAGGTATCCATGCTCCGAAAGGAACGGGTATCCGTGAAATGACTGAATTAAAGTTATTAATTGCGTCAGACGTAGCTTTCAGCAGTGGGATCGGGCTACACGAGTTGGTAAATAAGTGGAGGGTTTTCACCCAACATTTCCCAGACGTTCGCATCGAGCTCAAGAATTTGAAACAGATCACAACAGACTCGGTACTCGCCACTACAACGATATCGTTCACCATATCACAATCATCGATACCAATCGCGTTTCCATATTTATCGGAAAGCAAACGAGGTTTGATTTTATCCGAGAAATTGCACGGCGAAAATCTCATCGTGCACGGGTCAACTCGATTTGACTGGGACAATACGATCCAACGCGTGATCAGCGTACACACACAATCAGATTTGGTTTCGATATTGCTACGTCTACTTGGAAATCTGGAGGATGTTTCACATGTACTCAACTCTTCGAAATTGTGTTTGAGTGTTTGAGAAACGCATAATGGGACTTCGCTGAGATCTTCAGATATTAAACACGGATTCACTTTCGGAATAGTAGTTTTCGGCATGAGAGTGCTAGTGCTCGTAGCATTATTGTTTCTTTTTACGTAGTACCCGTTATCTAGTGGATATCGTCACAGTTGCGTTACCAGTCAAAGTTACCAATGCTCAAGCTTTTTGGGCGTTTGTCGTTAGTGAAAAAGGCTGGTGCCAAACGACCAAACGTTTCAATTACACTTTCCGCCATACAACACTCGTGCAATTTCTCCCCTCTTGAGTCACCTCTGGTCATCCACGTGAACATGTCCGGTGAAGCAGATATGACTTTGACTTTTGTGCCAGACTTGGATCTCGGAGCTCTCCCCAAACTCAACGATGTCGAGTTGTGCACGCAACAAGGACAAGGTGAGACACCACCCTGAACTTCGCCGAACGGGTCGTTGTTTCAAGACTTATTGCTCATTTGTGATTCACACGAAGATTTCAGACTCCTCGACACTAATTTGGACCACTCCGACTGCGATACCAACCAACAACGCGGAAATATTTCAGCAATTAGTTCTCCAAACTTTGAGGATTAAGATGCTTCAGCTTCTAGTAATTCTAAGCTACAGCGGTGGCAACCACAGCATAAAAGACGCGTACGGGCCACGCCAAAAGGACAAATGACTAGGCTTCGAAAAACTATCGAGGTGTTGACATCTCAGCTGAAAGTTTTAGAAAAGTCCAAACTTCAATGGAAACTGGAAACCGAATCCAAGCGCTCGACCGCAAGAAAAATAATGTGGACGAAAATGGCTGGGAGACAGCTTGAAAAGCGAAAAGAGGCGGAATAAGAGAATTCTACTTTACGTATGGTGCTCAAAATGCAAGTCCAAGGCACTAAGTGTCTTAAGCGTATAGTGAAACGTCAGGAACGGATTGAAATGACTTTCAATCCGTTCATCAAGCGGATGTCTTGCGTACCTAACGTCGTTGGCCTGTGTTGATATAGGAATTGGAAGTTCTGACAGGTGTGAAGAAATTGAAGTGGCTCTCTGACGACGATACCGAAGTCCATATTTATGCTCTTCAGGCAACAATCAGCAAGGCAGACGATCTCTATGTACAAGTCGATCAAGGGTTGAAGCAGAAGAACATGGACGAAGTGGCTTGTCCAGGAAAGAGAAAAAATTCTGGACGACACGCTAACAAAGACATCTTCTTAAAGATATCTGAGAAGCAGCAGCTTCTTTTCGATATGAAATGGACGGAGAAAGCGGTTTTGACAGCACTTCGAGGCTTGGGTGTACGACGATTGGAGTGTGTCAAAGATGTTGATGCTCAAGGTCAGGTACACGGCGAATAACGCCATGAAACTAACAACACGATGACTACCAGCTACCTGCTGTTATTCAAAACTATGTTCTCTTTTCGCTGCCCATATCATTTGACTGTTAATAGAATGAAGTACGTGATCAAGGTTTGAATTTACCAAATACTTCGAAAGCGTTCTATCGAGTAGCTTGAGCAATTGCACTTGAAACAGCGTCTTTGAACAACTATGATCAAACTTTCAAGTTCAAACTTGGGCTTGAAAGCTAGTTCCATGTCTTTTAGTACTTAAAAAGCGAAAATGAGACAGCGAAACTCATCCACAATTTTGACATGTGTTTCTCTCACTTAAATATGTTACGTCAGTAGTTGATCGCAACAAGAATGTAGATGCTGACAAGCGTATTTGTTTTGAGTTAGATATTCGTCTTCTTATCAAGCACTACATGTAGTTTCCATGTTTCATAACAAGAAGAATCCTTTTTCCTTCACGATTAAGGCATCCTGGTACACTATCACGATTCGCTTTCCTAGTTAATGTATTTCCAGCGAATGATGCATCTAATAGCCACCGTTAGACATTTTTCCAAGTCGTTCTTCAAGCTCTCCATTTGTTCAGAATTCTTTTTGTTTCTTCATGTTCCGTTCACAATTCATGGACTTATGGTGCACAATTGGTCCATTTTTCAAGATTTAATACCTTTATTTCCAGGTAGACCAGTGTGACCAATACAGTACTCACGTTTTGGTAAATACTGTAGCCTATTTACACATCAACAGCCGGATACCATGCGGCGCTGGGATAATATCCCAGGGATACAAATATTCAGTCTGCATAACAGGACAGCCTATCCGCGTGCTGTATAGCAACACATTACAAGAAACTCATCCATACACACAACGCTTGTGAAGACTCTCCCCTCTTGAACCACCTCATTTCCCACGTGAACATGTACAGTGAGGCCGACACGACTTTCACTTTTGTGCCAGACTTGGACCTCGGAGCCCTCCTGGATCTCAACGATGTCGACATCAACACTCAACAAGGACCAGTTGAGCTACCGCCCTGGACTCCGTTAAACCGGTCGTCGTTCACAGATTTAGAGCTCATTCGTGATTCCCACGAAGATTTCCGACTCCTCGACACGAGTTTGGACGATCTAGATTGCGATACGACCAGCCAACAAAGCCGAAATAATTCGACGACAAGTTCTCCAAACTTTGAGGGTTCAGATGCCTCAGTTTCTAGCAACTCTAAACAGCAGCAACCTGGTCCTCATCATGAAACACGGCTGAGGGTCACTCCAAAACAAGAAGTGGATAATCTTCGTGAAACTATTGAACAGTTGACAGCTAAGTTGCGAGCGCTAGAAACATCCAAATTTCAACAGAAACGCGAAGCCGAATCCAAGCATTCTACCGGATCATTTACGAGAGAATCAATGTGGATGAAGATGGCTTGGAGACAGCTTGAAAAGCGAAGGAGGTCGCAACAAGACAATTTTGCTTTGCGTAGGATGCTCAAATTGCAAGTCCAAGAAGCCAAGTGTCTCAAACGTATTCTGAAGCGCCGAACTCGGATTGAGGTAACGTCGAATTCCGTTCATGCAGTGGATGTCTTGAATATCTAATATCGATGGCATATGTTGATGTAGGAATTGGAAGATTTAACAGGTATGAAGAAGCTTAAGCGGTTCTCTGACGATGCTACCGACGACGACATATATGCTCTTCAAGCAATGCTTAACAAGACGGATGAACTCTATATCCAAGTCGATCAAGTGTTCAAGAAGAACAACATGGACGAAGTAGCTTGTCCGGGGAAAAGAAAAGAATCTGGTCGGCACGCCAACAATTATATTTTTTTGGAGATATCTGAGAAGCAGCAGCTTCCTTTTGATATGAAAGCGACGGAGAGAGCGGTTTGGACAGCAATTAAAACCATGGGTGTACAAGGACTGCAGTGCATCAAAGATTTCGACGCTCAGGTTCAGTTTCACACCCAACATCAGCAAGAAACTAGCGACACGATGATGATCAGCCACCTCATGGGATTCAAAACTATGTTCACTTTTCACTGCCGGAAAGTGGTTCGCAAGTATGTCGAACAAAATCGCTCGGTTTTCGTCTGCGTGATATCAACGAAACCAACGTCGGCTATTTCTCAGTTTTGTACAGATAGCTGTACTCTTCAAGTTGTCGTGCGTTCTATGGAGAGCGATGTATCTGTCATCGAGAGTCATTGCAGTGTGTCGAGCCATTTCCCATCTAAGCGTAACGCAGTGCTGTCCGAGGAGTTTGACAGGTTCGTGATAGCAGTATATAGCGAAATGATGCAGCGCTTTACCGAATCGGTGGAATGCTATCTGTTGGATAGTAGCAGAGACACATTTGTCGATTGAGTGGTGAATCGTCTTGATCATCATCCTAAACAGATTTAGCTGTTGTTTCCAAATATTAATCGAACACTGCATGAGGACAGGGTGATAAAGTACAGAGAATTAGAAAACTGAGGACAAACAACGATACTCTACGGCTTAGTCCTTATCGGACGACAACAAGTAACAGGCAAAAATTACATACGCCTGCCCGATATCAATACTCGGTTGTGTCAATTATAAATACTGTACTCCTTTGAGTATCTACAGGTCAACGTCACTCCCTGTTAGACCAGTCAATTTGATCAATATTTTACCGTTGCGCCGTAAGTAGAATATACCTAATATTTACACATCAACAGCCGGATGCCTTGTGGCGCTGGCTTTGCTGCGTTGGGGTTGAGAGCACCACAGTTCAATTAGCTTATCCACACACAACGCTCACGAAGTCTCTCGATCCTGAGTCACCGTAATTCCTAACATGGACATGTCCACTGAGACCGACATCATTTCTCTCCTCGGTTTCAAAGACGCCGACCTCAGCACGCAACAAGGACTGGGTGAATCTCTGTCCTTGTCGCCGCCGAGCGCGTCGGTGTTTCAAGATTTAGGACTCACATATGAAGACTTCGCACTCCTCGACAACCTAGACGATGGTACTCCCATTCCGCAAGACCGCACTAAATTAACGACGAGCTCTCCAAACGGCGAGGATTCAACTCTGTCGGTGTCTAACAATTCTGGACAACAGCAGCCTCGACCAAAGCGTAAAAGACGAGTGAGGGCCACTCCAAAACAAGAAGTGGATAGTCTTCGAGGTACTGTCGAGGAGTTGACAGCTACATTGCAAGCGCTAGAAACGTCCAAATTACAACAGAAAGCAGAAGTACAATCCACACGTTCTGCCGCAAGAGAAACAATGTGGATGAAGATGGCTGAGAGACAACTCGAAATGCGAAAGAAGGCCGAACAAGACAATTCGACTTTACGTATGATGCTCAAATTGCAAGTCCAAGAAGCCAAGAGTCTCAAGCGGATGCTCAAGCGCCGGGCACGAATTGAGGTAACATTGAATCCGTTCATGAAGCGGATGAGTTGAATATCTAACATTGGTGGTCTATGTTGATGTAGAAATTGGAAGTTTTAACAGGTGTGAAGAAGCTGAAGCGGCTCACTGACGATGATACCGACGACGACATTTATGCTCTTCAGTCAATGCTCGGCAAGACGGACGATCTCTATGTCCAAATTGACACTGTATTCAAACAGAAGAACATGGATGCAGTAGCTTGCCCTGGAAAAAGAAAATTGACGAACCGACACGCTACTAATGATGCTTTCTTGGAGATATCGGAGAAGCAGCAGCTTCCTTTCGATATGAAAGCGACGGAGAGAGCGGTTTGGGCAGCAGTTCAAAGCATGGGTATGCAAGGACTGCAGTGCATCAAGGATTTCGACGCTCAAGTTCAATTTCATGCACAACATCAGCAAGAAACTAACGACACGATGATGATCAGCCACCTCATAGCTACGTCAGGTTTCGCAGATGTGCTGACTTACCTCAATCGAAAAGTGGCTCGCAAGTACGTCGAACAAGATCGCACGGTATTCATCTGCATGATATCGGCACAGCCAACGTTGGATACTCCTCATTTTCGTTCAGTTAGCTGCACACACCAAATCGTTGTCCGTTCGGTGGGAGAAGATACCTCACTCGTCGAGAGCTACTACAGTGTGTCGAGCCATGTTCCATCAAAGCATAAATTTGTGCTGCCCATGGAAATGGACATAGCGATAGCTGTATGGAGCGAAATGGTGGAGCTCTTTACCGAATCCGTGGAAAGCTATCTGTTAGATGATAGTAGAGACGCACTTAATTGGTGTGGAGATCATTTTTCAAGTGAATGATCAACAGCAGCTTGAAGACAAGCGTCTCAGTCAATGAGGATTTTACTACATTGGGGTCAACAGAATTAGCTGCAATTGTATGCGCCAGAGTGTAAGAGGACATGAATTGATGAAAACAGCGAATAGATATTTACCGCTATTGCGGATACTCAAGAGTTCGATCGCGTAATATCACTAGAGCACTACCAGTACTTCAGAAGTAGTATATCAGCACCTTGTACTTCGTAGTATGTTGGTATATGCACAATAACACATAGTACTATGCTTTGCCTAGAAACGAACGAGCATGTTGTATTAGTGCAACGGATCTGATGAATGTACCCAAACTTTTCTAAAGGGCAGTAATTCTTCAAAGCATTTACACAGCCACAGGCGACACTGGGATATTCAGAGTCGTCTATCCGCTTGCTGCAACAGATTCTTTGCGCGAGTGAACAACCACCATCCAATCCACCTAGCAGGTGGAGTTTACCGACTCGAACGCCTTCGATTCAGTTCTCAGGACAACTTCAACATCGGCAAAACCGAGAGTGCTAGGTGCCACCTAGTAGGTGGCTTCACAACAACTCACAATTGCGTGACCACGGAAATGATTGCCAGAAATATTGACCCCGACCAAAACACAAAAGATCTGTGGTGTTCATACAACTTTACTAGTTTTTCACCACCCCACCGAAGTCAGTCAAGCGTAAACTAAACAAAATTATGTTAACTTGTCGTCTATCAACAAAGAAACAAAAACTCTAGAACTACACAATACACAATACGCTGCAATACTGGCTCATATAAACTGGCGTGAGTTACTGAAAGTTACCTCTGCAGAAACCAAGTGAACAGTTTTTAATCGATTACTTCAAAGACCTTCTCCTAGTGAATCACATGATGTGATCCCAGATGTATTTCCTTATGTCGTAGGCATCTTAGGGAATGTGGATAGGAATTTTTGAGTCCCTGTCTGCAACCAGCTACACCATCCCCGTGAAAATGCTTCAGTGCTTCAAGCACTTATGCCGAGGAATACGCCAAGTACCGATAAAAGTCTGTGGAGTATTCAAACGTGGCTTACGTTTGCCGTGACACTAGAATTGGTACCACCTGATCACGTCCAATCCTGCAAACCAAACTCGCTCTCTGGTTGCAAACGGGACTAGCGATGCAACGATTTGTCGGCTTTGTCATCATCACTCATTCCTGAATTCTCTCCAAGGTGTCGAGACCTCAAGTCCCCTGGCGATGCATTCACCTGAAAGTTCGGTATCATTCAACAGTCCACCGCCGCTCCTTCGACGCCACTCCCTCGAATACGAACAAAAGACCGGAATGGATCTCGACATCCATACAGCAGCTCAAATGATCGAGAACTTCGATGTGGATGAGTTCTTGGATGGTGTTGGTACCCCCGTCGGGAGGGGGTCAGCTTCGAAACATGGGACTTCGTTCCCGTACAATCACGGTGACGGCATGTTAGTATTAACGGAGACTGTCGCAAGTGGAGCATTATCTGAAGCTTCTGACGACTCAGCGTCAGAATTGACGACTTCTGCTCGTGTGGCAGATAAGCTGGCGGGTGACCGGGTAGAGAGCAAACCACTAAGCTTACAACGAAAGTCTCGTAAAGATCAAATTGTCGAGTTGCGAGAAGCGGTGGAGGAGCTGACCGATCACTTAGAAGCTATCAAAGCTGAGCCACCACAAGAAACAGAAGTACATTGTCAATCTGATCTCCCGTTGACGAAGCGATCGGGTCCTTCATTATGGAAACATGTTGCAATGCGGCAACTCGACAAGCGCCGGAAAGCAGAAGAGGACAATGTGATGCTGCGA
Source organism: Phytophthora megakarya (assembly GCA_002215365.1). Lineage (NCBI taxonomy): Eukaryota > Oomycota > Peronosporomycetes > Peronosporales > Peronosporaceae > Phytophthora > Phytophthora megakarya. The sequence continues at coordinate 13,690 of NBNE01000350.1, forward strand.
GATATGCTCGATATGCAAGTACAAGAGGCCAAGTGTTTGCAACGTATTCTCAAACGTCGAACCAAAATTCAGGTACGGATGACAATGCTGTTTTACTGGTGTTCCAGTGATCTGACTCGTATTTGCTGTTTCCTCTTTAGATGATGGAGGACATGCTGGGGATGAAGCGACGGAAGAAAGCACGAATCGCGTCTGCACCTAGTGACAATTCGCAGATTTTCTGCAAAATGTTGCGTGACACGGATGAAATCTATTCCAAAGTAGACCGCCACTTTGCTGAAAAAGGTGTCTATGATCTACCATGTCCTGGTCAGAAACGCCAAGTCAATCGCAGCGCCATGAACGGTGTTGTTTTCGAGATGGCACAACAGAGTTTGCTGCCGTTTAGTTTTCTCAGGACGGAGAAAATCGCTCATGTGGTTCTGAACGAACTTGGTACTACTGGTCTTAAACGGATCACAGACTTTGACAAGATGGTCGATTTCCACGCACAAGAAATGGAGGAGTCTCGCGATACCATTGCAACCAGCTACTTCTCCGCTACCCCTGGAAGTGAAGAAGCTAGTGGTGCTCAAGTTCGCAAAGTTATGCGAATGTACACCGACGAAGATCGAGCAGTTTACATTTGGAAAATGTTAGCTGAGCCTAAGCTTAAAGGCAGCAATGGATCCATGGGATATCAACTCCAGTCTACTCTTCAAGTGATTCTGCGACCTGGAGACACACCGACGCTGAGCGGAGATGAATCGACACAGATTTTGATCCATTTCAGCGCATCACGCTACGACCTTGGCGTTCCTGTCAATGCCAAGTACCGCGAACCAGGGCATATGGACACTGGGATTGAATTATGGGAGAAGTTGATCTTACGGATTCCGCAAGAAGTCGAGAGTGAGCTGATAGATGATATGTGCGGAACCCATGATAAGGTCAAGGTCGTGTAGCTACCCAAAACAGCTTTAGAAGCTATAACTCTTTATAACTCGAGTATTTCGTGTACTTGTTGAGATGTCGACGGTATTGAGAATACCTACGTAGTACATGTACTTCATAGTACATAAGTTGTGAAGGCTACTCAGCGTCTAAGAAATTGGGATGACAAGGGTTAACCTGAACAGCTTGCACGGTCGTGTCGTTGCAGGTGAGAAAATGGTCAGCCCAGCTATACCATCCTAAAACGAGATTCTTCAACAGCGAAAACCTAGCTACTTGTACAGTATAGAGCTCACTTTGTTGAGTCCATCACGGACTCAACAGAGTCTGACTCCGAGATCTCGAAACTAGCATCCAAACCTTACCAGGTGGTGAATTTCAACAAATAATCACTCCACCGTTGAAAGTCACTAGTTTAGGCGTCCGTCATCACGTTTACGAACGCCCATGCAAGGGAATTCTACGTCATGACCGTAGTTACCGATACTCATTTCTGAATTCTCCTTGTGGTGATCAACAGCAAGTTTCTTACTGGTCGTTATGGTGCTTTCTGAACAAATCGATGTACCAGCCACCTCTGTGCCATTTCATCTCCGTCGAACTCACTCGCTCGACATCCAGAATAATCAAGACGATTCATTTGAAAATGATCTCGGTATTGATACTGATGCAGCCCAAATGCTCGAGTATTTGAGTGACTACGAATTTTTAGACGACTTCACCGTCGACACTGAAAACTTAACGGAAGAAGTATTGAACAATTCCACGTTGATAGAGATATCCGATACGGCAAATACAACGGAAATGTCTAACGAAGTTTCTACAGCGTTGTCTAAGGTAAATGGCACTGACAGAAAGAAGAAGGTCAAGATGAAATCTCGCAGACTACAAATTTTAGAGCTTCGGAAGTCCGTCACGATGCTGACAAGTCAACTCGACTCGTTAACGACTGGTACTTCACATGAACTAATTGGGTCCAGTGGTAGATATTCGAGACACCTACGTCCTCCGATGTGGAAAAGTGTAGCGTTGAGGCAATTTAAACGACGGCGGAGTGCAGAAGCTGACAATATCAAATTACGGGAGATAGTCGAGATGCAAGTTCACGAAGCGAAGTGCTTGCAACGTATTCTCAAACGTCGAGCCAAGATCCAGGTACATCAAGTTTTGCATCATTTCTGTTGGCACTCCACTCATTTTGTTTGTTTTCTTATGTTTTAGTTGATGGAGGACATGCTTGGAATGAGGGTCCAAAAGGGTGACATTAATCTCGCTGTTCCCGCTAACAATTCTCAGATGTTCATGAAAATGCTGCGTGAACTGGATGAAAGTTACCGGGTTGTCGACAGATACTTCATGCCTATGTCGTGCATTGGAGACAAGAAGATGAATAGTACCGCGGTCACTGGAGTTGTGTTCGAGACAACCAAATCTCACTTATTACCATTCAGTCTTTGCGAGATAAAAAAGTGTTCGTGGGCGATTCTCAAAAATGTTGGGACTGGTGATGTCAAAAAAATCCATGGATACTTCAATAAACTGGTCGACCTGGATATCCAACATTATGAGGAATCTCATAATACGATTGCTATGAGCTCCTTCAGTCCTACAACAGCAATTGAAGACATCGGTGGTGTTCTCGTTCGAAAAGTTATGCGGATGTATATTGAAGAACACCAGGCAGTTTTCACTTGGAAGATATTAGCGGAACCAAAGCTTGAAGGGAGCAATCTCCCTGCTGGCTACCAGATTCAAACAACTTTACAAGCTGTGATTCGACGGAATGACACACTGACACTTAGCGGTGGTGAATCTACGCAGCTCTTACTTCATTTCGTCGGTTCACGGTTCGATCATGAAATAGCTATCAGCTCAAGGTTCCGCTACCAAGGACACAACGAAATCAGCATTGGGTTGTGGGAAAAACTTGTCTCGCGCAAACCTTCCGAAATTGAAAGCGAAGTGATTGATCAATTGTTTGGTACCTCCCACCAATTGGTTCATCCAGAACAAGCTCTAATGGTTAGTGTTTGAGTGTAAGTTCGAATCTTTAGCAATAAATGTACCAGTGGCACAACAAAATTCGTTCCTCGTGATCTTTTTGTTGAGTTGTGAATGCATTAACAGGTAGGAAACTCCACCCCGCTATTTTATCTCGAAGAAACCGTGTGTTCATCGTGGAACTTCTACCGCTGTAAAGTGAGATGTCGTCAAGAAACAAATAACACCTACGAAACCTCCACAATGTCAGGTCTACTCACGTCAGCTTTGTTACTTCGTGATACTGGTAGTGTGATACTCAGTGTCACACTGGCCACACACATAGTGTCGTCTTTCTTGCAGATGGAGATGGAATGTCCTGCCCAGGTGTACCATCCAAAAACGGGGTCCTTCAACAGGAAAAACCTAGCTACAGAGCGGAATTTGTTGAGTCCGCGGTTGATATCTCGTAAAAACAGCTAAGCTTGTAACCATACGGTGCATCTGGAAAAGTTCACGCACGCAGTCATCAACCATTGGCGCCCTTGCCCGTCATCAGCTTTACAAGCACACAATACACGAATTCCTTTGTCATCACTAACGTTAGTTATTCATTTCTGAAATTCACTTATCGTGATCAACTGCCAGTTTTTTCGGAAGTATGGTGATCCCGGAACAATTGAAGGCATCAGCCACACCCGCCCACTTCCCTCTACATCCAAACCCCTCGGTTGACATCCACAATTATCATGATGATTCGTCCGACGTGAATACAGTCCAAATACTCGAGTATTTGGATGACTTCGAATTTTTGGACGACATTGCCAGCGAAATCGTGGATACTGACAATAGCATGGGAGGAACTGTGGTAACAACGAATCCGATCAAAACCACATCCGTCACTACAAAGACCACGTCGGAAGCTCCAGATGCCGCCACAAAATTGGTGAGTGAAGCTAACACAAGCAAAGATGCAACTGAAACCAAGAAGACAAAGAAAATATCTCGCCGAGAAGAAATTTTAGAGCTGCGGAAGTCTGTCACAGGGCTAACAATTCAGCTCGACGGCCTTAGAACTGATCCTCCGTATGAAGGTCAGTCTAACCATAGACTATCAAGAGTGCAGAAGCCTGCCTTATGGAAACATGTAGCGTTGAGGCAGTTTGAACGACGCCGCAAAGCCGAAGATGACAATTCCAGACTACGAGATATGCTCACTATGCAGACCGAAGAAGCTCAATCCTTACAACGCATTCTTAAGCGCCGAGCCAAGATTCAGGTACAATTGACTTTGATTCGTTGCTTAAATTTCTTCTTCTCACATTGTGTTGCAGATGATGGAGGACATGTTTGGGGTGAAGCGCCGCAAGTACGAGAGTGATCTAGCTGCTCCACTTGACAATTCCCTGATTTTCATGAAAATGCTACATGAAGTGGATGATTGCTACCGGTCTATGGATAATTGGTTCCCCAGTGGCGACCTCAGCTTCCAGAGAATGCACAAGGTGAGCCCCAACGTGATAAATGGTGTCGTATACCAGACCACTCAACGTCACAAACTCCCGTTCAGCCTTCACCACGTAAAGAAATCTGCGTGGTCAATCCTGAAGGACATTGGCATTGGTGGTCTCAGACGAATTCACGACTATAACAAACTCGTCAACTTTGACGTCCAACATTTTGAGGAATCACACGATACCATTTGTACCAGCTCCTTCAATGCTACCCCTGGAGTTGAGGACATCGATGGTGCACAGATTCGGAAGGTCATGCGCGCCTACGTCGAGAAAGATCGTAATGTGCTCATTTGGAAAATGATAGGTGAACCCAAACTTGAAGGGAGCAATCTTCCAGCGGGTTATCAAGTCGAATCGACTTTACAGATAGTGTTGCAACCTGGCCAAGCATCATCACCAACAGGAAGCGAATCCACTCAGCTTTTGATACATTTCAGCGGTTCACGAATTGACTTGGGTATGCCTATCAGCCCAAGATTTCGAGGCCGAGGGCACATGGAAATCAGCATTGGGTTATGGGAGAAACTTATCTCACGCATCCCATCAGAAATTGAGAGCGAAGTGATCGATAATACGTGGGGCAATTTTGGTCAAGTGGTTCATCCAGAGCAAGATGCCATGGTTAGTGTGTAAAGGGGAGATGCATATTGATGCGTCGTGCGCTTTTTTAGCGGTCTGTGAACGTATAGAATATATCAATATAGCGCTATCTGTGATTGTGCAGTTTGCGAACTTCTAAGGGTAAAATCTCTTCTCCCTTGTCATCAAAAGGGAAAATTGTATGTGTTGAGATGATCATGATACAAGTATGTCCACACAAAAGAAATGACACCGCGTCACTTCCTCAAGTCTACTTACGTGAGCTTCTGGATCTAACACGCTTACGTGACATTGTCATTACGAATTGTGTCGTCTTCCTACAGATGGAGATGAAATTTTCAGTCCAGTTATTAGGTATAGTACATGTAGTTGAATTTGTTTAGTCCCGCCGTCGAGAAGTACGCCTTACCCCATGTGACGTACATGTATCTGAAAATGATCACGTTCACAGTCGAAAATCATTGGCTCGTATGCCCGTCATCAATCTTACAAACGCACAATGCATGTATACCTTTGTGACAACTAGTTATTCATTTCTGAATTCTCCTCGTGGTACCAAGCTTTTACCCGTAATATGGAGTTTTCTGAACAAATAATGGAGCTATCGGCCACATCGGCACCACTTCCTCTACGTCGAATTCACTCGCTTGACATCCAAACGAAACACGACGATTCATCTGAGAATGATCTAGACGATGACGCTGATGTAGCACAAATGCTCGAATATCTGGACGATTACGATTTCTTAGACGATGTCACCGTCGACACTGACAACTTAATGAACGGAGGAACGTTGACACCAATCATTCCACCCAAAAACTCGATTGTTAATGTGTCCAAGGTTTCAGTTCAAGTGAATGAAGACATGGTGAGTAAGACCAACGGAGGCGAAAACACCAGTGCCAATAAGAAGCCCCAGACGAAGTCTCGCAGAATCCAAATCTTAGAGCTTCAGAAGACTGTCAAGGCGCTGACAAGTCAACTCGATACACTCAAAACTGATTCTCCAGAAGAACTAGAAAGCAGACTATCGGGACAATCAAGCCCTCTAATGTGGAAAAATGTAGCACTGAGGCAGTTTAAACGACGACGGAGTGCAGAAGCTGACAATATGAGATTACGGGAGATAGTCGAGATGCAAGTTCACGAAGCGAAGTGCTTGCAACGTATTCTTAAACGCCGAGCCAAGATCCAGGTACAGTCGACGTTTCTATCATTGAAGTTGCCACTCCACTCATTATTATTTGCTGTTGTAGTTGATGGAGGACATGTTGGGGATGAAGCGCCGAAAGGATGACTGCAATCTGGTTGTCCCTGCTGATAATGCCCAGGTATTTGCGAAAATGATCCAGGAACTGGACGAAAGTTACTGGTCTATGGTCAGCTACTTGAGCAACAAGCGAGTTGACTCGCTTTCGTGCCTTGGGGACGAGAAGATGAATAGTACCGCGGTCACTGGAGTTGTGTTCGAGACGACCAAATCTCATCTACTCCCATTCAGTCTTGGCCAGATAAACGAGTGCTCATGGGCGATTCTGAAGAACCTTGGGACCGGTGATTTCAAAAGAATTCATGGATACTTTAATAAGCTGGTCGATCTGGATGTCCAACATTATGAGGAATCTCATAACACGATTGCTATGAGCTCTTTCAGCCCTACCCCAACAATTGAGGACATAAGTGGTGTTCTCGTTCGGAAGGTTATGCGCATGTATGTTGAAGAAGATCAAACTGTGTTTATTTGGAAGATACTGGCGGAACCAAAACTGGAAGGAAGCCATCTTTCTGCCGGTTTTCAAGTGGAATCAACTTTACAAGCGGTGATTCAACGGAATGACACGCCGATACTTAGCGGAGGTGAATCTACGCAGCTCTTACTTCATTTCGTCGGTTCACGACTTGATCTGGACGTTCCGATCAGTTCAAGATTCCGCAACCGAGGACAAATGGAAATCGCGATATGTTTGTGGGAGAAACTTGTCTCGCTCCAACCGTCCGAAATCGAAAGCGAAGTGGTTGATCAATTGTTTGGCAGTTCTCGTCAAATGGTTCGTTCAGAACAAACTCCTATGGTTAGCGTTTGAGTGTGAGAGCGAGGTGTTTTTCGTAAATTCATAACAAATGCTTCAATAGCAAACTCTACTGCGCCATCTCGAAGATGTCACACACAGCACCGCCGTTTGCGAACTTCTACAGTAGTACAGTGTTGATTCCGTCTTGAGAACATGGTATTGAAATTGAATACTTAAGTATAATACGAATACCGAGCTATCGTTTTTTGTCCACAGAAACAACACCAATACAACTTTCACAATATCAGGACAACATTGGACTCCACTCACGTAAGCTTTTGGTCCTAAACTCCTTACTATGTATAAGTACGTGACACTGTCCACACGACACTGTGTTGTAGTCTTCCAAGCAGATGGAGATGGGATTTCAGCCCAGCTATACCATCCCTAAATGGGATCCCTCAACTGACTTTCTTGAGTCCAAGGTCGACATCTTGTAAAAACAGCTAAACCTTCCTACCCAGGTACCAGTCGAAAGATTACTAAGTGACTTTGCAGGGTCCAAAATGGGGATTAACGAGAATCTCCAGTCGTTAAAACAGCTAAGCTTTTCTAACAGCGTGGTAAATTGTCTGTGGTAACCAGGCGGTAAGCTCACAATGATCACGTTCATCATCGTCAACCATTGGCTTACGTGTCCGTCATCACGTGTCTGTCAACACGTTTACAGACGCTCACAACACGAAAACTTTTGTAATCACTCGTTATTCATTTCTGAATTTACCTCATTGAGTTCAAAACAAGATTTCTCCTATGGAGCATTCTGAGCAAATGGATGTCATAATGACTTCCGTACCAATTCCTCTGCGTCGAACCCACTCGCTCGACATCCACAGCAACGAAGACGATTCATCAGAAACTGATCTCGAACTCGACACCAATGCAGCCCACATGCTCGAGTATTTGGATGACTACGAATTCTTGGACGAGATTGCCAACGATGTCGTGGATGCTGACAATATTGTGGGAGGAACGTTGGTTTCGATGAATTCAAGCAAAACTCCGTCAGTAGCTATGAAAGCGTTGGAAGTTTCTGAAGGAGTCACAATTGAATTGGCGACAAAAGCTATCAGAAGTACAAGAAGTATTGAAAGGAAGAAGATGAAGAAGAAGAAAATATCTCGTCGAGTACAGATTCTAGATCTGCGGAATGCTGTCAGGGTGTTAAACAGTAAACTCGATGCACTCAAAAATCCTCCACAAGAACTAATCGAGCTCAACAACGAAGAACAGAATCCTGCTTTGTGGAAACATGTAGCAATGAGGCAGTTTGAAAGGCGACGCAAAGCCGAAGATGACAACACAAGACTGCGAGACATGCTCACTACCCAAACCGAGGAAGCTAAATGCTTGCAACGCATTCTTAAGCGCCGAGCGAAGATTCAGGTACAATTGACTTTGATTCGTGGGTTATATGTCTCTCACCTGTGTATTTCTTGTTACAGTTGATGGAGGACATGCTGGGGATGAAGCGCCGCAAGCATGATAGTAACCTTGCTGTCCCACTTGACAATTCCCAGATTTTCATGAAATTGATCCATGAAATGGATGAAACTTTCCGGTCTTACTTCGGCGAATTCAGTATAAAGAAGAAGCAAACGATGAACCGCAACGTGATCAGTGGCTTAGCGTTTGAGACGACCCAATGTCACAAACTCCCGTTCAGTCTTCGCCATGTGAAGAAATCTACGTGGTCGATTCTGAAAAATATTGGCATTGGAGGTCTCAGACGAATTCATGACTACAACAAGCTCGTCAACTTCGACGTCCAACATTGTGAGGAATCGAGTGATACCATTGCTATAAGTTTTTTCTCGGCTACGCCTGGAATCGAGGACATTGGCGGAGCTCAGATTCGGAAGGTTATGCGCGCTTACGTCGAAAAAGATCGGACTATGCTCATTTGGAAGATGCTAGCAGAACCCAAACTTGAAGGGAGCAATCTTCCAGCGGGTTATCAAGTCGAATCGACTTTACAGATAGTGATGCAACCTGGCCAAACATCATCACGAACAGGAAGCGAATCCACTCAGCTTTTGATACATTTCAGCGGGTCGCGAATTGATCTGGGAATTCCTACCAGTTCAAGATTTCGAGGACGAGGGCATATGGAGATTAGCATTGGGTTATGGGAGAAGCTTATCTCGCGCATACCATCAGAAATTGAAAGTGAAGTGATCGATAATACGTGCGGCGCTCTTAGTGAGATGGCTCAGCAAGAAGAAACATACCTTGTTGCTGTGTGAGATGGAAAAAGTTCTCCTGTTGATAAATGAATGAAAGTTGTATTTTTGTTTACTTAAGTACACAAATCTATGCGAACTACGCAGTAGCTCGGAGCTTCAAGACTTCATCAAACAAAATGTTTTCGATGCGTTCGCTGTAAAGAGAAAGTTTCTTGTTCCATCCCTTGATGGCAATATCCACGTAAATTGGATCGCGGAACTTGAGCCCAGTTTCCAAGTCATCGTCACACCGAGTTACCCACAAGTAACTTTCGATGACGGCAGTCTCTTGTCCTGAAGCAAGTGTTTGGCCATTTCGCACTACTATCACGACTGTTTCTTGGAACAATAATCCAAGTGAACCAAGACTCCTAGTACGAGGTTCAGTCAGACCGCGACATACAAACACTACTCGGCTGTCTTCCACATATTTGCGACCAACTCGACTTTCTTGGACAAAAGCAGATTGGCCAGCAGCATTGCAAGTGTAACTCACGTAGCTCTTGAAGACGCTTTCTGAATGTTGGGTGTCCTGCGTGCACATCTAAATCATACAAACACATTAGTAAATAGTCATTGAGCTGTACAGCCAAAATATATGATACCTTGGCTTCGACAATATCTCCATCACGCGTTTTTCGGCCACTTAATGCTTTCCAAACTGCACTCGCAGTCAGTTGACTGTTGAATGGCACTTGGGTTTTGTCCATCAGTTCGATAAACATGCCGTTCACAGTCTCAGGATAGGCCTGTCGAGCGCGACCTGGGCATGGCAGCTTTGCGATATCTTTCTTCGCGAAGAGAGCGTCAACACTGGAATAAATGTGATCCGTTCCTTCCAGCAGCTCGTTGAAGACACGTTCTTTGTCCATGCAAGTCTTGCTCACTAGACTACGTCCACGCTTGAACATCGGCATCATTTCCAGCATCTACAAACAACGGTTAAAGTCAGATACTTAGGCTGCACCAACCTCAAAGTACTTACGTCTTCACTATATCGCCGCTTGAGCATGCGTTTGAGATTCGCAGCATATTTCGCTTGAAACACGACTTCATCTCTTAATTGCAAACTTTGCGCTTCCGATTCTCTACGAAGAGCGAGTTGTCTCGACGCAATGTCTTGCCACAACTTTTTGTCCACTGCATTCTCCGTCGAATTCTTCTTGGCTATCTCCAATTTCTCAGCAGTGGCTTGCATGCCTTCGAGTTTCTTGGTCAACTTGGTTGCCAACTTTCTCAATTCTGCGATTTCTTCTTTTCGTGGAGTTCCTCGTTTCCGGCGTTTAGTCGGTTGCGTTGGAACTTGAGGCCACGGAGCATTTTGGACGAGGTTTTCAACCGTTTGACTGGAACATGGCGATAGTTTGATCACTGGGCTTTGGACAGTCGACTGGAGTGAAACATCGTCTTCTGAGCTCTGATCGAGGTCATGAGTGAAATGGAAAACTTCTTTCTCGTCGATCAACTGCAGTAGTTCCGTCTCAGTACTGACACTGGGGGTTGGTAGGTTGTAGATGAAGTCGAGTGTGGCCTGGAGAGTGTCCATCTCGTCCCCCGTAGCGCAAGCCATAATAAGGGGAGTAGTATCACACCTCACCTCAAGCGTGATCGCTTGGTACCGGTTAGTCAAGTCGACTCAGAAGAGGGAATCAAGCGCCAATGGCGTTGTGAAAGCAGATCCTCCTTCCTGATCACGCACAGTTCAATCATCCTGAATGAGACTCCGACTCTCCCCTTCATGGCCATTTTCGTAACGGGGTCAGGTATCGAGAACATGTGCTGATCCCCTGGCTCTGATTCAACCGGATGCTGTGTTTCGGTGAACTGTTTGCATGGCGTAAGCAACAACTGAACGATTGGTTTGTTCATCGTTCTACCTGTACAAGAAGAATACGAAAGTCTACACCACCACCAACAGACTTTGAAGAAACTTAGGTTATCGTACTGTACTATCCTCCATTACCCAACTTGAATCGCATCGTCGAATAACAAGTTTTCGATATCTTGGTTGTTGGACGAGTACGAATGTTCCCAACCTTCGATTGCGATGTCCACGTACACTTCTCCTCGAAACTTCCGCGCCATTGCAGTATCTTCATCATGTCGAGTGGCGCAGAGGTAACTTTCAAT
>NBNE01000351.1:0-25118 GCA_002215365.1 Phytophthora megakarya
ACGCAAGTTTTGTAAACAATTCTTAGTTTATGAGTTTCAGGGTGATCTAACAAAGCGATAGCGTTCGATACACAATTACCTGCAAAAATAAGTAACAAAGAGCGGAAAACCCAAGTGAAGTATAGTCGATCTTTCATTTTCTCAACAAAAGCCGCATTTAATTTAAAACATATCGGTTAATCGTTCATCCCAACTCCTCTCTCTCTTCGTTATCAACATCGACGTCATCCTCAATCCACTTCTGCACAGTTCTACCCGTAAACGAACATTCCCATTGTAGTATTTGTATGCAAATGTCGAATTCATTCCGTAAATCTTTATTAGCCGAATGATTGTCTGTATTTTACAGCCAAAACCTATCATCTTGCAAAGCTTTACCTCCACTGAAAATCTGGCGAAATGAGGGCATTCTTGAAGACGTAAGAAGCATCATCTAAACTCCCCAGTTTGCGTAACACCGGTGTCAACATGTCGGATTGAGCAATTACACTGGCCAAATGTCCATTGGTCGAGTCCCACTCAAAATACGTTGACCCGCGCATGATGATTTGTTGCCCAAGAAGTTTTTCTCCCAAACGTGACAGTACCTTATTGTTCTTGCCGTCGTTCATGGTATCAATTAAGTGTGGAAATACACTGCGCAGTGTTCGCGTTGTAATCGTAACGCATACTTTTGTAGTCGCCACGAGGGAATCAGTGCCTTGGTTCTGTAAACCTTCGAGTCGCATTTCCAAGTTGTCAAACCACTGGGAACAGCTCCAGTTCCGAAGTATTTCCTCGGATCCGTACCCAGTGTTGTAGATCATATCAATTGGGATATGGTTTCGAAGAAAGTCTACTTGGATCATGAACTGTGGTCTTGGAAGTAAACCATGTCTGAAAATGCGGAAGTAATCTACTACCACGTTCCAGAGGTTGTTCTTCGCAGGTACAATCTGTACCGTGCCAGCGTCGAATGCCTTGATTTCTCGATGCAGTTGTTGAATTTCCATTCTGAGGTTATTCTTCTTCGTCTTGTGTCTTTGTTTGGAAACTCGCCGCCTAAAACTCTGTTGAATCATGGCCATGACTGCTTCTTGGTCCGCGTCTATCGTTGGAGTTGCCATTTGAGACGTTGGGGCTGCTTAGTACTGGATGACTGAGGTCACGCCTTGTAGAATGAAAAATGAATTCATTTCGCCGTTCACACACTATGGGACGATTACGGGGTGATGATCCAGACAGATCTGCTTTATCATACGGGGTAATCTTCACGAAGTCGAAGCTGCTTGGACGTGAATTAATAACGTTAGTTTGCCTAACCAAACCATGATCATGTTCGGAAAAAATTGTTGGTGCTAAATTTCTTGTATCTTGTTCGAGCTAAAAAAACTGTATCATCTTTGACATCCTCACAGACGATCCGCAAATGTAAAGTAAATCAGTTATTTTACAGCTTAGAAATTTTTAAGCTGTAAAATACCGGTACTTCAAAAACGTTTTTTTCTAAAAGAAACAAAAAGACTATATCTAGACTTTTAAAACGGAGTTTTGATTGGCGAATTCCTCAGTAAAAATCTACGATTGGACGAATCCCGATCAAAGCCCAATAATGCGTCTACCCGTAGTGCTGCTGGTCGGCGCCTGTGTGCGGGGCTTCCTGTACGCCATTCCGTCCATCCACGCGACGCTCTCTTCGCGTCCGGAGCTGGTGACAGCCATCTCGTCATTCCACCGTGTACAGGAGGGCGCCTTCCTCTTCCAAGCGACGGGTTCGCCCTATTCCGGGGACGTGTATCATCAGCCTCCGCTGCTCTTCGCTCTATTGTATCCATTCCTGCAGTTGGAGTCTCTCCAATACTTAATAACCTGTGCACTTTTCATCGCTGTGGATTTACTGCTCGCCGTTGGCTTCACTCGCCTCTGTAAAAGGAATTTAGAGCTGGAGGAAGGACGTCGGGAGAAGATTGGAGATGAAGAGATTTGGCTCAGTCAAGTGCCCGTTTCGCCGCTGTTTCAACCTGGAAATCTGCCGTCAACAGTGGCGTTTATTGCCTTGATGAACCCCTATTCATTAGCATCAAATGTAGCGATGTCTACAGTGTCATTTACACATTTGGCAGTGCTCTACAGTTTGGTGTTCGCGTCAGAAGGTAGGTTTATTTATTATTTATTGTTATTTGGATCTAGGTTGACATTTTTTGTGATTTTAGGAGCCGTTGCAGCGTCCATGATGTGTGTGGCGGTGGGCACGTATCTGTCGGTGTATCCGTTCTTCCTTATGGTGCCAATTGTGCTGCTGTTACGGAGTGTCAAGAAGTCGTCGCTGATATTGCTGAGTGCAAAGTGTTTGTCTGTGTGGGCGCTTTGGCTGGGTTTATTGCTTTACTTATCGTGGAGTTTGAGTGGAGACTGGGAATTTCTGGAGGTAAGGTTGTGTGGAGATTGTTTTGCGAAAACAGGCTTAGTAATTTCCTTTGTTGGTGATGAAGGAAACGTACGTGTGGGTGGCGAAGTATTCGGATTTGACGCCGAACATTGGCATTTTCTGGTACTTTTTCATGGAAGTATTTGATCGATTTATCCCGTACTTCCTTTTCGTGATGCATCTGCACCCGGTCATTTACATTGTCCCGATATACCTCCGCTTGGCGTACGTCAACCATCTTTGTGTGATTTTCGGTATTGCTATCCCAACTAACGTTTGATATAAATGACATCTTCAGGCACCGACCTCAAGCATACGCGTGTGCGCTAATCGGTATTTTCTCCCTTTTCCAGGCGTACCCCTCCTTTGGTGACTTCGGCTTCTTCTTATCGATGCTAGCGTTGCACCCGAAAACGATTATGAGTACGTATAAAAGATAGAGCGTTGTAAGCGTTCTCTAACATCAGTGTCTATGATGTTTATTGTTCATGTCTCGTGTGTACAGCGATCGAGAACCGATTTGTCTACGTGCTGGGTCTTGGTGTGGCAACGTGCATGTTGCCCGTGATGTGGTTTCTGTGGCTGTTTCCAGCATCTGGAAACGCGAACTTCTTCTACAACCAGACCTTGGTGTATCAGATATTCAATTCCCAGATTATTACGGCATTTGTTGGAGCGACTATGAAGCGCGACAAGGATGTGGAGAAGTACCGGGCGGGTCGATTGAAGGAACGTTAAATGCCGGGTTGTTCGACTATGTAATGTTTGCGAAAGTAAATATGATGATCCGTCTATAAAGTGTTCACATTGGTAGCGATGCATTATCTACAAGGTTTGTTACCTACGCATCATCTACACTGTGATTCATTTCGCGTAGCTTCTCATAGCTGAGGAAGGAGATAACCGTGGATGGCAGCGCCTTCACTGCATTCACGAACAACCCGCGGTACAATGAGCGCAATCCTCTCACACCACCGCCTTCTTCCGCTATGGATGAACGTACACAGTCCCAAGCGCTATCGTACGTCGGGAAAGCAAGCTCTGGATGCCACTTCGCACCCTGCAACTGCACGCGTCGTCGGATGACGTCGAACGGATACGAGATACACTGAGAGGCGAGCGAGGCGGTGGTGGCGCACAGGATCTGACCTGGCACGCTGGGGTGGCCAAGCTGGTTGCTCGTGTCTTCTGTGTCGTAGAGCACGAATACAGGTCGAAGTGACTCGTAGAGGGCAAAATTACAGCCGATGTAGGTGGAGACGCCAAGGCTTGCTGGCATAAAGCCACGATAGAACCCTTGGAAACCTTCCTTGTCTCGGATCAAGCGCGCACATTTCAGCATGCCACTCGAAGGACGGTTGGCGTTGTAGTATTGCTGCACAGTAAGTCGTCCGCGAATGACATCCAGCGGATAGAACAAACAGTTGAGTGTCAATCCGGCGAGACCTCCAACAGCGAGATTGGTCATACTTGTACTTCCAAAGGGTGAGGGAGACTCGGGAAGCATATGAGCGAGTTGCTTTTGGTAGACGTGGCACAGAATTACCTTGGTTGGGACTGAAGGCACCACCCAGATACAATGCGCCAGATTTCCACTGAACAAGCTGCGTGGTCCACTGATCTTCACCATATTCAGAAATCCCCTCGTCAGCGACGTGTAGGGAGCAGTGCCAGAGAAAAGCTTTGCGGCCGATGCTTGCGTCTGCTTCGGGATAGACAACTGCATGAGCATTTTCAGCCGCTCCAGCGGTGCACACACCGTACGCGCTAGTGCACCAGCGGCGATGGCAGCGGCAAATGACGTGACCTGAGCTGTTAGCCGTTGCCTTCTGACAGTCGCATTGATCTTGTTGTAAACCTGACGGTTGTCTTCCATCTCTGGTTGCAGATATTCCCAGTCACCACCTGTCGGGTTTTGGCGAAGAGCTGAGATCCAACCTGACTTCAGGTTCGCGTCAAACGTGAGTCGTTCCAGGTCGTTGTTCATGTCGGCACCGTCCCCACCATGAGCTTGCAGCTCAGCCGCACGCCAAATCGTGCGCAACGCATTGATGTCAGACTTAAGGACTGTCAAGAAAGCACGGAACTCTTCCTTGGCTGCCGTCACGTCTTCCGATTGAATGTGGGCATCATTTTCATCCTCTTCAGATCGAGCGTCCTCCATTTCAATAGCAGCTATACCACGCACCAGATCATCATGAGTCACATACTGATCGCCAAGCTTGTGTTCTGGCAAATCAAACAAGCGCTCATAGAATGCCAAACGGTCAGGTGTCATCTGAGTTGGTGTCTCTAGTTTCTTCAAAGCTTCCGCAGTCTCGCTTGTAGAAATCCACTGGTGAATAGCTCGAGGCAGATCATTAAGTTTAATTGCAGCTTTGTCCGCATCGTCCTGTTCGAGAAGCGAAGCTGATGCAGTCGGTACGCAGGTGTTTCCGCCATCATACGTGGATGTTATCGATTTCAGCACACGAAAAGCAGCTTCCGATAGGAGCTGGTCGATGTTCGAAGCGCCTAGCGCAATGTGGAAATGCGCAAACTGAGAAAAATTGACGAGTCCTGACGAATCGTTTAGCAAAAGTGACAACGCAAGTTGCACCGCACGGTCATAGGCCTGAGCAGATGGCAACGGAGCAGGAAGAAATAGTGGAGTTCTAAAGTCGTCGTCATCTTCATCTTCGTTGGCACTATGTCTGACCAGTTGAATCTGCTGCGGATCTGTTAGCATGCGGCGCAAGTCACGTTCCGTAGCAAAACTCTCTTTTGAGCCTGCCACAACTGTGGTGCCCACCTTTTTGAAAAGTTTGTGAAGTGCAGTGGAGCCGCTTCGGGTAATTGTAAGGAAGCTTGCTCGATCCATGCACCAAATCTTTGCATCCTCCAACGCTTTAACAGAAGCGCCACGGCGGCTATTGTACAGCAACGCTGCCTCACCAAAACTGGCACCACGCCCGATAACCCGGTCGACGAAAGGTTTTGTCGCCTTTGGTTTACGACGTGACACCTCACAACGACCATTTTCAACCAGGTAAAAGTAGTCGCCCGGTTCACCTTGTCGCAAAATTGTCGTGCCTGCTCTCACACTTAGCGGAAAACACTTACGTACAGCTAGCGCCTTCGCGCGATCATCCAGCTCGGTAAATAACGGGTGATCTTCTAGTGCCTCGAGCAAAAAGCGACGCTCTTCCAAGGACTGTTGACTACCTGGATGCTGTGTCAATATCTCGCGAAAAGTAGGCTTGTCTAATTGCCATAAAACAACGGGCTCTTCGTCATCATCCGGGCCAGACGAGGTAGCTTGAATTGTAGCTCGTCGAGGGGTATCGTAAATGAGCGCGGACTCTCCAAATGCGTTACCAGGACCATTAGTCGCCACGTGAACGCGCTCATTATTGCCTACAAGACTCGACGAGGACTTGAACTCTGGCAGTGCAATAGTCTTGCGCTTTCGCAACTGAATCCGTCGTTGGAGTTCCGGGTTCAGATTTTTGGAATCTGCAGCTTGGAGCGCTGGCTGCGTCTTCAACAAGTGATCATAGTCAACAAAAACCTCACAATCTCCGCGCTCGATAATGTAAAAGCAGTCGCCGGGAGCACCTTGATAAAACACAACCTCTCCTTTCGCCAGTACACGACGTCGAAATTGCGAAGCTGCAGCGAGCAATTCTGGTTCATTCATGGTATGAAAAAGCTGATGACGTCGTAAACAATGCACGATAGCAGCAGTCTCCGTGCCAGCACGAGGTCCTCTCTCCTTCGCTTCATTCGTTCGCGTTGCATACCGTTCTGCCATCTTCTGCAGCTCCTTCCGCATCGAAATCTCAGGCAGAAAGCTCGCACTCTGCTGCAATTTCAGGAAATCTCCGCCATCTCGAGCACTAAAATGTTTCGGTAGATACGAATTCGCTGATGGATACGGCAGCAACAGTCCCAAATGTTGATACAAGCCCGCCACCAATTGCGAGCAGAACATCTTGGACTTGCCTTCCACTACTGCGTTCTCAAACATCGATCGCTCGGTTCCTCTGAGCTCGGCTCCCAGTGTCTGGTACCGTAGATTCACCGCTTCTCGCTCGTGTAACAGTGCTTTTCTCTCAAACACTGGCATCTTGTCTCTATGAGCCAGCTCAGTATCCAACCTCGCCAATTCCTTCTTCGTCGACATCAAAGCAGCGAAAATGCGCTCGCGAGCGATGCGCGTAGGCACCGACACGCCGGCATTGAAGAATCTGGCAGGGTTGTCTTCATAAGGAGCGTTTAAGCTGCCCAGAGCGAACTGTTCCGCTTTATTCTGCAGCTCAGACGTGCGATCTACTTGCACCTTCCTCACTGCGACTTCATGGCCGCGACTGAGCAAAATCCGAGCCACGAGAGGCCGCAACTTGACTCCTGTGAGTGCCGCTTCCAGCAGAAATAGCTCGTCTTCTGGGTGTTTGGCGTCTGGGGCGAGGGACGGAGCGCGGACGACTACACCGTTGTGGTCCCATTGGGTTTGGCCGAAGAACTTGGCACACACGCAGATGGCGCCGCCGTAGAGCCCCATGGACGAGCATTTGCGGTCGAAGAGAACGACGTCTCCTGTGTCCACGCGCAGGTCTCGCAGTAGCTGCCGCACAAGCGCTTCGTCTTGCGGCGGTTCATCCGGCTCGGGAGACGTTGACGCCATTGGCAGACGAGGAATAGTAGTTGCCGTACAAGCGCTTCGTCTTGCGGCGGTTCATTCGGCTCGGGAGACGTTGACGCCATTGGCAGACGAGGAATCTGCTAATTATTGTCGGGATCAAAATTAGAGCTCTGTCTTTTTCAGACCAAAATTTAGTCCTGATTGTTGCCTTTTAGTACATATGAGTAGTGACGTGAACGTTTGATTGACGAGGTTGCCGCGTAAGTGTAAAGCTTTACATTACATTACTCGAGACTGTGCTTCATGCCGTCTACTGCTGCTCCTGGGCACGACGCGCGTTTCTGATAATATCCAGCAGACCACCGACGTTCTTCTTGTACAGCTCCAGCTTGGCGTCAATCTCCTTCCACTGCTCGGCGCCGAAGCGACGCTGCAGCGAGCGAGAGATCGTCACAGTGCGAGCGAGCTGGTCGATCTTGGCGCTCACAAGACCCGCCGTAATCGCCCGCACGACCCACTTCTCCACATCCTCTTCGTCCACATCCAGAGCGCCAGCCACATCGGCGTACGAAATCTCCTTGAAGCCGGTAGGGAGCGAGCACAGCGTGAACAGACGCATGGTGTCTGCGAGCTCGCTCTCCTGCACTCCGTTCTCCGTGAACACTCCTCCAGCAGCCTTCTGGAAGGCCACAAACTCCTTTAGCGTCTTCATGGACACGATATCCAGCAGCTCGTAGACCTTGGTATCCTTAAGTGCAGCCTTCACCACCTCCGAGGCAGCCAGATCCACACGAGCGAGGAAGCTGGGCACAGGGTTCTGCAGCACGATTTGCACGGCACGCAGCGCCTGCTCCTTGGGGGCCTGTGCTTGTTCGAACGTGGCCAGGTACTGCTCCAGCACAGTCAACATCTTGAGCTTGTCGTCGCTCTGTTCCAGCACGTCCGCCACCGCCAATAGCAGCGTGCGACGGTCCTCCACACTGAGTTTCTGCGTGTCCAGCAGGTTCTCCACCTGCGTCAAGTAGGGGGCCACTAGGTCCACGTTGTCCGAGCTCCGAGCGAGCTCCAGCACGTCCAGAAGCGCCTGTAGCTGTACCTTGGGCAGCGTCTTGGACTTGTTGAACAGCGCAGCGGCCACGCGCAACCGCAGGACGGCGCTGGCCTTGCTCTCGTTCTTGACAACCTGAAGAATCTTCAAGGCTTCGTCCTGCGCCTTGGGAACCTGCAGGACGGCGTCGAAAAGCAGGACAAAGGCGCCCTCCACGTCCGTCTCAGCCTCCAGCGCCAACAGCTGCGGTAGCTTGGGGCTCACAGCCGCCACGACGGGTGCGAAATCCTTCTTCTTGATGTCCGCTGACAAATCCGGCAGCGCAGCGCCTGGCAGCAGCTTGGAGACGTACGCGACGAGGTCCGAGGCCATGGTGATTGGGGAGGAATTGGACTATTACACGAACAACTACGATAGGAGCCAACAATTTGATGGTTGGTTGGGATTGGTGGAAATTGCATATTTGAGATTTTGGATTGGTAAAAAAGGAATTTGTATAGGATACGTACACATAAATACAAGTTGAAGGCAGAAATGTAAAAGTTGATTTCTGCTTTCTGGAAGTGTGTTATTTGTTTTTCCTTTGAGATCAAGCGCATCAAGGCAACTTTGACCCCCTATAAAGCTGTAGCTACTTTCTGCGTGACTTTATCAGGGATTGTCACTGGCCGCAGTGTCATATTCTGAATCACTAGTAAGCGAGTAGCTAGTCTATTAGAAAAACCGAACTATAGTTCTTCACAATACATTTGCATACCTGCTGCTTATCGAAGGGGGGTAATTTTCTTGGTTTTCACGCAACGCGTGCAGTCGATCTAAGTGTGCGTGCATTGAAGTCGTTAAATACTGCACCTGCAGCGACGCCACCGCCACTTCCATATATTCGTTGTTTTCCCTGCACCGAATATGGCATCACTATAAAACTGTTCGTATCGCATCAGGGGCAGAGAATACTAGCCAATACCTTTCCAGAAAGTCTGCCACAACCTGTCTCGCCAGGCTCTTCACCGTCTCGTGCAGTTCGTCGCAACAAGTTTGGGTTCTGCAAATTGCTCGAAGTTCGGTTTCTACGTTCTTCAGCTCGTTCAATGCTGACTCAGTTGACTTTTTAAACAGAGAAGTAGAACGGATAAGCTGTTTGGTATGATCACGTTCTTCCTCAAGTTGTCGAAGCAATTCGTTGTTCTCCATCATTAGCTGCCTGTTTCGGGCTGCATCAGCTCCTGGTCTTGATGGTATCAACATCTGTTCAATTTCCTCAACCCGAGCGTTCAATTTTGTCTGAGATGCTTGAGCCTTTGCTAGTCGTTTCTCCAGCTTTTCCTCCCCCGTTAATATCTCGTTTAAATCTTCAATTTCAAATTCACGAAACTTGGAACTCATGATTTTGAGCCTCTGCTGCAGATTATATAACCTGCCTCGAAGTCGGATATTTTCCTCCTCACTGACTTGCCAGGCTTTCTCCAAGTCTAGCAGACGCTTGTCTGCAGATCGCTGACAGCAGACTACAGCATGCTCGAGCTTCGTTTTCTCTGCATGCATACTCTTTACTTGAGCTGTCAACACCGCCACAAGTTCTTGGCGTATATTCGCGATCGCTTTCCAGTCTACCTCTTCGTCGACATCATTGATGCTCATCTGTTGCGCAGCCTTCAGTTCAAGCTCTATCTCGCTTCTTGCATCCCTCGAAACTTGCAGCTCCAGCTCGAATTCGTTTCTAACAACTCTCTTCGTCGACATTATTGATGCTCATCTGTTGCGCAGCCTTAGGTTCAAGCTCTATCTCGCTCCTTGCATCCGTCGAAACTTGCAACTCCAGCTCCAATTCGTTTCTAACAACCTTCAAGGCTTGCAATTCCATCTCTAAATTGCTCTTGTCGTCTTTTGTTGCTTGTAACTCGGTACTCATCGTTTCTGCAGAGTCTCTGATCCATTTCAGTTCGTCCTCCAGTTCGACCACTCGTTGTTCCGCCTGGGATTGTAACGTTACTTCCACCGTCACTGGAGCGGCATCGCCATCATCGCTATCTCGAATCAAGTGTCGAAGCATGTAATCCGCTTCTGCGTCGCGCTGAGCTTGTTCTGCTCGTGCCGTCATCTGTCGTGCTACCTGAATCTGCCTCGTCAGCCTTTCAATCCTCTCTGCAGCTCGAGTGAGTGAAATTTCTTGGATCAACAAGTTGCGATCGCGCTCTGCTAATGATCTACGTAGCTGCATCACTTCGCTCTCTAGTTCATCTCGATCTAAGCGCTCTTCTAGGCTATCATTCGGTCCAGACGCCATGTTGCTAGTGCGGTACTTTCCAAAGTGATTGATTGGATGTTGAAGTTGAAGTGACCATCACTCTTGTTTGCGAAGTTTTGTAGCAAATGTCACTATTTCCGCTCCCGCGATTGAATGACCATTTAGTTATCGTGATCATTGTCCATGATAAAGTGCTGGCGCTTGCTCTCTAGCGTTCCAAGCGCGCTCTTACCAACTAGCAATGGATTTGTGTTGCGACGAACGCTCTCAAGTGCTTCAGGAGTCGCAGATGTCCACCCCGTTCTTATTTTCAAAGTATCGTAGCAAATGTCACTATTTTCGCACCCGCGTTTGAATGACCATTTAGCCATTGTGGTCATTGCTCATGATAAAGTGCTGGCGCTTGCTCTCTAGCGTTCCACGCGCGCTCTTACCAACTAGCAATGGATTTGTGCTGCGACGAACGCTCTCAAGTGCTTCAGGAGTCGCAGATGTCCACCCCGTAACCAGCACAAACCGCGACAAGGGATTGGCATTCGAGGAGCAGGTTGTGACACTGATGCAGTCGCTCAACTGCGAGTTAAAAGCGACACAACAGTCACGAGACGGTGGG
Organism: Phytophthora megakarya; assembly: GCA_002215365.1. NCBI lineage: Eukaryota > Oomycota > Peronosporomycetes > Peronosporales > Peronosporaceae > Phytophthora > Phytophthora megakarya. Next base: position 10,938 of record NBNE01000351.1, read on the forward strand.
ATCGACCACCAAGTACGAACTACAACTGCATTCACCCAATATACGCATTATTTAATGCTGTAAAGCTCACTATTGTTGCTGTGTCCAGGGATCGTGGGTCTTTCCGGACTTGGAGGTGGAAGTGGTGACGCAGTGCAAGAACGAGAGTAAACCGGTGGGTGTCCACTACGTACGGGAGTTCCACGGTGTGCTGAGCTTCTCGGTGGAAGTGGTGACGCAGTGCAAGAACGAGAGTAAACCGGTGGGTGGGGCCAGGAGAAAACGTGCCTAATACTGCTCTAAACCGATCTAAAAGTTCTAAAATAAATTACCAATCAGGGAATGATGTGGCGAGTTTGATCCATTATTTAATGCTGTAAAGCTCACTATTGTTGCTGTGTCCAGGGATCGTGGGTCTTTCCGGACTTGGAGGTGGAAGTGGTGACGCAGTGCAAGAACGAGAGTAAACCGGTGGGTGTCCACTACGTACGGGAGTTCCACGGTGTGCTGAGCTTCTTCTCGCCCACAACCGTGGGTCTATTCGCCTCCGCGTCAGGCTACAGTATCTATGCACAACGGTTCTTCCTACGGATGACCCACCCAGCTATTCTGTGCACTGTGGACAGCACTTCAGGTCGTCTCACCTCGTTCCTGTTGAACGACCGAGCTCAAACGCTATTACCCAAGCTCACCGTCGGTACGTTGTTCGTGAACCACGAGCATTCACTCGTGCTCACCTACGGTGATAAAATCCTCGGCTGAAATTTCAATTCACCGCGTATTTTTTCTCATCCAGTTAATAGAGTCCCAACAACCAACGATCGTGATCTCCTGGTTGTCAACTTGACACGCCACAACACAATTGTCGTAATGGGCGAAATGTCCGACTCGCGAACTTCCTGTTGATTAGTCAAAAACCGGATCTAAATTCCCTGATTGGTCCACCGAATCATACCCCAACGGCCATCGCGGCACGATTCGATCCTCGTAGCTGTGCGCGTCTCCCAAGCTCCTTCACCTCATGGCTACATCGCTGGACCTTGCAACCCTGCAGACCATGGCGCAGACGCTCCGCGGCAGCTTCTTGAGCCAGGCGCTTGTGCTGGTGCTCATTGTGCTGGTGTTGCGCTACGTGGCTGCGTCCTGGCGCTCGGGCTTGGCGTCGTACGAGGTGCAGACGTGTCCGCCCATCAACCCCCACGTGCATTATCGCTACGGTGTGTCGCAGATGCAGGGGAGACGGCCGTACATGGAGGACAGACACACAGCCATGGCGGATCTCAACGGGGACTCGAAACAGAGCTTCTACGGCATCTTCGACGGCCACGGAGGCGACGGTGCTGCAAAGTAAGTGGAGCAAAATACACTGCAGTAGTGCACAATGGCTGATAGAATGATGTAGTTATTGTGTGCAGGCCATGTGTCAGAATGTGATCCGAGAGCCTTCGCTCACGAAAGAACCAGAGGAAGCGCTGAAGAACGGATTCCTACGCACGGATCATGAGGTAATTGATGTGGTTCTTTGTATATAGGGTTAATACTGATACTTTCTTGGTGATGTAGTATTTGCAGATTGCCAACCGCAAGAATTCCGAGGATGGAACGACGGCACTTGTGATGCTGACGCAGGGTGACGAGATTTTTGTGGCACATACAGGAGACTCTCGAGCTGTGTTGGTGCATCGTAGTGGCAAAGTGTCGGTGTTGACATCGGACCACAAACCCAATCGGCCGGACGAACGTCGACGGATTCAAGAGTTGGGAGGATCGGTTGTGTTCTGGGGCGTTTGGCGGGTTGAGGGAATTCTTGCTGTGTCACGCGCTATTGGCGATCGCATGCTCAAGCCGTTCGTAGTGGCAGAACCTGAAGTGAAAAAGTTCACGCGGGCCGAGACGGATCGATTTGTCGTACTTGCTAGTGACGGCGTGTGGGACACAGTCTCGAACGACGATGCGGCACAACTGGTACTCAAATACGAAGATCCGCAGGCTGCAGCACAACGAATCATGGAGGAGGCATATACGCGTGGAAGTATGGACAACATCTCAGTCATGGTCATTGACTTGAGAGAGTAAGTGCGCTGATTTGTGGCGAGTTTATCTAAATAGCGCTAACGTTGTGGTGTTACCGATGAATTGATGTAGAGAGAAGAACGAGTGCTCAGCAAAAGACCCATAGGTTGACCATTTTGACGATAGAGTGCGAGAAACAGATTGTCAATTGTGATGATATCACAGGTAAACGGAACTTCATACCCCTGAGTATTGAACAACAGAGCATGAAGATATATCGCTGTAAAATCTCTGATGCCAAGTAGGCAGAACAATTGTCCTCATTTTCAAGTTTTACCTACTTGTATGTGGGCTGTTTTGGTTTGCAAAGCTCTTTGCGGAATTGTGGTTTCACGATGGGGTCCATAGAGACAGAGCTGTCTGTAATGTAGCGAGCCTTCACGAGCGCTTCGCTTTCATTGGTCCACCGCTCACGATGCTTCTGGAGTTCCTCACCCCGCATGGTTCGTCCTTTCATTTCTCGTGGTGCTGCAAATTCTGTCGGCTTGTTGGTGTTGTTATATGCCGAATGGGAAATCGACTCCCACGTGTTGGAGCCTCTCGTTCTGTCAGCTCCAACCAGCTCGTTGTAGTTGTACTTGGATGTATCGTTGACATTGTGGAGTCCAGCCCCAAACTCTTGCACCTTGATACGTGCTCCTTCCTGCATCTGAACGCGAGTGTTGGTAGTGTAGTTGACTCCTCCATCACGAACGTCCTTCACGGCACCAGGTCGGTATGCTTCCTCTACGAAATTTCCCACCAGTGTTTTGCACTCGAACGACCGCTTACCACCACGCAATATATTCGAGCCACCACCTCCCAGCATTGTCACGTAGGTAAACCTTGACGATAATGCTAAATTGAAGCAAGATGAAATCGAGAGCATTGTCAGTGACCAGATATATCTTCTACACCAAAAGCCTAAATATGGCTGCCCAAACTTGAGCTATGATTGGCCAGTTCAAAAAACGAAAGGTCACAAGTTGAAGTGCTTGTGCCGTGCCGAATTGGCAGAGAGATGGCGATTGTTGGAGGAGTAAGACATGTCAGCCCCAAATCTATCAACAGAGTTGATTCAACACTGATAAATAGCTGGCTACTCTATGAAGTAGTTCTTAACACAACGGAGGACACACAAGGCTTGGTAAACTGCCTTTCATGTATCATCCTCAAGAGAGTCGATGTACCGGTAGCATCCGTTTTCGCGGGAGAGGTGCTTGAATACTTTGAGTTGTAATAACTAAATGCACGAGCTGTGCCCAACGGATTGAGCTAACGCTAGACATCCGTTTTGCAAGGAGAAACGGCCAAAAACCCATTCAATTGCATAAAACTTGAAAAATCGTTGTTGGCGATAGCTACATTCCGTACAATCGCTAGCAAATCAGACCTCTTGTTCAGCATACTGAACTTTCAAATTGATTTTCTCAAAACTCTCTTCGCATATTGCGCAGTCATTCTCAAAAATCACTTTTGTATCTGCTCCAAGGCCCACATCTCCTTATTTGCTGCCGAGGAGGAGCCTCGCCAAGGAACTGCGCCACACAGACGCATCATGGGAGAGAGCTTGACAGTCAGGTATGTGCACTCGACAACATGCTTCCCTCTCCTCCTTGAACAAGGGGGAGTAGCGCGAAGAAGCAGCATAAAAAATGATACAATATTCCTTACATTGTCTGTATCAGACTATTCGTGCGCACGCAGACGTACGACATCCCGTGTGACCCGCGGCAGCCGGCCAAGTGGCTGTTGATGCAGGCCAAGACCATCCAGCGCTCCAGCCAGAAGAACACGCCGCCGGAGGACGAGCTGGAGGTGCTTTTCAACCGCACCAGTCGCCAAGTGATCAATCTGGAAGACTCAATCGGCAGCAGCGTCTCCGCCATGGACGTAATCGACGCTCGCACATTGCTGCAGACGCCCGACACGTCGTTCAACAGCGCAATGTTCCCGTGGCTACGCTCGTATCCGGGCGGGCTGCAGCTCTCGGCGGACAAGATCGACTCGTCCAACGGCCTCTTCTTCCAGCAGCTCTACGCGTTCACGCTGATTGGCAAGCGCACGCCTGTGTCTGCAGCTCAACGCAAGCAGAAGCACGACCAGGACTCCTTCTTGTCGCTCTTGCACACGTACGTTATGGGCAATTACGACGAGGACAACAGATCTCGACCGCAACCGACGAACACAGTGAATGGACGCTATTCGACCCCATCCCGGGGTAACGGGACGACTTCGTACGCATCTAGAGAGAACTACAATACGGGAATCAGACGAACGGTGCCATCTTCCTCTGGATACCCGCCAGAACATGACCCGACTGGCTTCTCAGACTCAGGATCAGACAGCAGCGTGGAAGAAGTGCCATCATATCCGACACGGTCTTCGCAGAACGAATATGGTGGACCTCAGCGTATTCCTGCTCCTTCGAGTCCCGTGCAGGTTCCGATGGTTCAGTCGCCGTCAGTTCCACGTCCTCAGAATGCGCTGGATGGGATGGAAAATGTCTTCGATATTGTATTCAAGCAACAGGCGATTGGTATGAAACTCGGTGCTGATGAGACCAAGCAGTTTGCTATCGTCAAGGAGTGTTTTGAGGGATCGGAGGCAAAACGATATCCCGAAATTCAGAGTGGTGTGGTTATCCTAGCAGTGAACGGACAGGAGGTGAGCGGGCTTGGACTGTCTCGCGTGTTGTACCGATTAAGAGAGGCACCTCGTCCTGTGGTGGTTCGTTTCGGTCGAATGTCAACTCGTCAGTTGCTGGAACGACGCAATGGTCGGAAATACTAACCAAGTAGCTTGTTCAACACTGCAACTGAAGGAGAACCAGTTATCAGGCCCTTCGGTGTTTTAAGCTTCGTGTTGAAGAGCGTGTTCTACTACAAAGAAAAGATTCTGCCACTACTGTTGTGTACGCGAGATCTCATGGCAACTCCATAACCGAGCAGTAATGCAAATTTAATACTTCAGAAGTACTCAGAACATTCATCTTCTGATAGTGATCTCCGAACTAAACAAGCTTGCAATGCATAGGCTGGTGAGATCAAGATCAGTAACTCAACGCATGGGAGTAAGTAGGAATGACACTGCTGGTTCTCTTGTTGATAAATATGGTTGACTAGTGAGTACATATCTTCGTCGAGCACCGGTTGCGAGGGTCACTATAAAATACTGCTGCCTGTAGCCGAGACTACTTCGACTTGGAACAACACATCTCTAAGTGGCTATTTTGACGTTAGTCGTGAACATTCCGGATCTCCTTCTCCAAGTCTTGCACTTTCATGCCCACACGTCCTAAAGATGAAAGGGAGCTGCGGTACAACGAATTTACATTGCGCGGAGCCGATGAAGTTTTTGAGTTGCGGCGAGGGGTGTCGAAACCGTTCTGCTTGATGGGGCTCTCAAATTGCGGCTGGCTGGAAGTTCGTGATCGTGGTGTACCTCGGTCATCATCAAAGAAATCAGCATCAAGTGAAGACCACTTGGAAGAAGCTTCTTGTCGCTTCACCGAGGCGTTATTGTCCACAGCAATGACACGCTCCTTCTCGATGCGCTTCTTGTCATCGCGTTCCTTTTGCAGCACACCTGCGATGTTGTTGACCACCTCGCGCATCGCTTCTGAAACACGAACGGCTTCAGTTAGAAGACGAGAGCACTTCCGTTCGACATCGTCCACCCAACGAGGTTGGTCCTTGATGCGATCGAATCCACGAGAAGCTGATTTCCACGCATCACCATACCGTCGTTGCAGTTCCCGAGATTGGATCATAAACTCACCCCAATGCTCTGAAACCACTTGCATCCGGCCGATGTACTCGTCCAGCTGCAGAATTGCCCCTTCGTAGCTCTCCACCTTATCAGCATTAATTATAGGGCCACGAACGATTGGACTGTCTTCCCACCGTTTGTATGTCTCTGTGATCATGTATTGGGTCTGTTCAAGCTGCTCCAATAGCGTCTGCTTCACCTCGCCGAATTCCGAACGTCGCTGTAGCTGCTGGCCGTACTTCATCAAAGTCGATTTATACTTATCGATGTCCTTGTCGCGGCCAGTAATGGCATCCTTGTACATTTCGATCGCTTTCAGCAACTCCTTGTTTTCTCGCACAGCTTGCATATACTGCTTTCGTGCATGTTCAGCTGACCGTCGGCGTTCCTGTACTTCATCAAACAATAGCCGATTACTCTCTTTGAGACCGCGGTAGTCACGATCTGATTCTTCACGTGATCCCTTTCGGCTTCGCTTCAGTGTCTGAAGGTCACCTACTGCTCGAGACAGCGCTTTTTCTGATTCAGCTGCCTTAACTTGGAAATAGTTGATTTCCTCTTCAAGAGATCGCCGTTCGTTTTCCTTCTCCAAACGCAATTCTTCATATCTAATAGACCACGTTTTCTCCACAGACTGATTCGCATCATTGGCGTGGAAAGATGAGCGTTGTAGTACATTTAGTTTGTCTTGACTTGATCGGAGTTGGGTAGACAGACGATCAAGCTTGGTGCTCATTAAAGAGGATTGTTGTTTCCATCGCGTCTGCATCGCCGTCGCCTCAGCCTTAAATTCGTTCTTTAAAGTAGATATTGCCTCTCTGGCCAGGCTCACCACTGACTGGCGACGACCGTCGTTAAAGGACCGGCGACGACTCGACAAAAGCGAACGCAGCTCCATTTCAACGGCTTCAAGCTCTCTTTGAGATGATGTGCTCTCTGTTTTCAAAGCAGACACAGATCGCTCAGCATCATTTGCTCGCTGCCGTTCGTCGTCCAGTTGGCGTAATAATGTGCTCTTCTCTGCTGTTATCTGGTTCTGCCATTCCATCTCCTGCTGTCGAGCTGCCGTGCTTGTCGACGTATTCGCCAAGATTGCTTCTGCTAGTTGTCGCTCCAGTTCCTGCATAAGGAATGCCTGTCGAGACAACTCATGTTCACGTGCGGCAAGCTGATTCTGACACTCTTTTAGTTGCGAAGATTTCCTTCCAACCTCATCCTCATACGCCGACAGATGCTGACGCTGCTCCTGCACATTCGCAGCTTCATTTGAGAACCTCTTTTCACTATCCTTGAATTTACGCTCCATTGCCTCGAGATCCAGTTGAAAGACCGATAATTCGGCACGAAGTCGTCTGTTGTCTTCCTCCATAACCTGACGATCCTTTTCCAACGCCAGTAGCCGTTCATTTGACGTTTGTTGGCAGCGAGACTCAGCTAAGTCACACTGTTCCTTCATTCTGTTTGCTTCGGCCTCAGCATGCTCTAACCGACTCTCCAATGTCTTGATCTTCAGTTCAAGTTCAGTTTCTGCCTTACGCCGCTGGTGCAATTCTGCTTCGAGCCGACGGATAGTATTCATCGCGTCTTCACGGTCAGCCTTTAGCTTATCCAGCGACTTGGTCTGCTCTTCACACGCCGCTGTCAATTTCACATTCTGCAGACGTAACCGTTCCGTCTCACCAGCAAGTTGCTGTCTCTCTTTGGTCATCCTTTCAATCTCCGCTTGAAGCCTCGTTCGTTCCTGTTTGACACTCTCATTCTCCATCGCCAGTCGCTCCTTATCAAAGTGCGTCTTTTCACGATCTGTCAGCAGTCTCGTGTGTTCTGCGCGGTAGTTTTCACTCTCACGCTGCAGCTGTTCCATCTGATGCTGAACCTGTTCCTCCATTCTCTTGAGTTTGGCCTGATAGCGCGCATCTTGTGCCTGTTTCTCCTGTCTCATGGTCTCTGCCTGCAATTGCAGCGCTGTAATCTGCTCTTCTCGCTGTTTACTCACCACTTTCCAATGCTCCGCTTCTGCTGAGCTTTTCACCTTGGCCATTTCAATCTGTTGCATGTTTTGCTGTTCTCTCTGACTCCGGAGCTCCATTTCTCTCTGATCACTTGCTCTGGCGACCTGTATCTCCTGCAACTGACTCGTCAGCGTCGTCCCTGCTTCTGTCTGTCTCTGTAGCTGCTGTTCCAGGTCCTGAATCTTCATTAAACTCTGTTGTTGCGTCAGTTTGGTTGTCTCGAGCTCCACTCGCCATTTCTCGGCCGTTTCTGCGTCTACGCCGCCCCTTTCTTCGAGCTTTTGATGAATTTGAGCTTCTGCTTCTCTCTCTGCTTCTTCTCTTGCTCTAGCAGCCGCCGCTTGGGCCTCATGGAGCTGTGCATTCAACATATCGATGGCTTCGGTCGCGCGAATCATACTGAAGTTGCGTTGGCGCAGCTCGTGGTCGCGCTCCTCCAGCGTGATGCGCAGCTGCGCCAGCTCGCACTCCAGGTCCTCGCTGGCGAAGTCTGTGCCTTGTTTCATGCGCAATAGTCGCTCCTCGAGGAAGTTGATGCGCAGCGCCTGGTTGAAGTTGTCCATGCGCAGACGCTCGCGCTCCGCCTCCTGCTCGCGTAGTAGCGTCGAATTGTCGCGTGTGGGCGTCATGGGCGGCCCGTCGCCGTCGCGGCGCGGAGTCTCCATGCAGATATCGTCTTGGTTATTGTACGTCTATTTGAGACTGGAGTTTCGCGCGCGATTTAGACAAAAACATATGGCGCTTTGTATGGGTTTTGAGTGGACGCCTTGGGCGGACCAAAGAGACCAAAAGCCGGACTAAAAGCCAGACCAAAATGCATATGCTGTTGAAGTGCTCTTCATGAAGGTGCTGGAGTTGAGGATCACTACGCTATAATACATGTGTATATTCATATTGCTATTGCCTTGTCAGCTTGTTGTGTAGGCGTAATTCAACGTGTTGAGGGTTCAGTGGCGACAGAGATTGTCGATCGCTTCTGTATTTTCACTCAAGTCAAATGCGTGGAGAAGGTGAATGAGTCGTTGGCGTTCTTGTCGCGCTGTGTATTCTTTTCGAAACGAACCTTTCAATGACAAGATAGATCATTGGACGCGTTAGCTAGATCGAGAAGCTCGCAACCCCAGCAGCAGTCCTCGATGACAAGAGCCGAATGCCAATTTCCTATTCGCAAAGTTACAAAATGGATTACATGTATCTGCAGTACGCTAATTTACGTCACTAGAAAACATGTAAATGCCTTATTCGATGAGTTGGTCGATCTCGACTTCGGGGATCCCCATTCCCTGCAGCTTGACTCGAGCAGCCATTTTTTCTGCCATAAACTCGGCCTCCATTGCCATTGCTTGATACTTAGCCTCCATCGCCTTGGCCTTGAACTTCGCCACATTGGCTTTGATCCTCAACACTTCGAGGTGTTGGGAATGAGATTGGGGATACGAACCAGGACGTTCCGGGGGTCGAACCGGGGCTGGAGGATCTGCCATCTCCACGTTTTCAGCCGCCCCCGACTCTGTCTCTGAAGCTGGTACGGGCGCTGAGCTACTGTGTGTCGAGATTGGCGGGTGTTTCGTATCGCTAGGGGCTTTCAGCCACTCGAGTCTCACGTCGTTTGGAACTTGCGGACATCTGATGAGGTGGGGGACCATTTTAGCCTTCGGTTGCCCATGCATCTGCACCTGGCAATATTTGCATCTGGCTCTGGGGTGGGAATTGGAATTGATGCGCGGCGCAGCCACGTCGAAATGCTCCCAAATTGCGCCTTTGCTTCGACCTGGGAGGTGAGGTTCCGCCATTCTTGATCTCGATTTGAGCTTCTCAACGTTCTATCTTATATCCAAATGCGAATATACCTTTCATAAACGTATCTTTCGAGCCCTCTGATAGGTTGATATTCTCTCGTCATAGGGAATGGGTACATGTGTTGAAGTTCATTACATGAACATTCGTGTGGGTTTACCGAGATTGGCATGTCGTACATACCGTCAATATAAGTGCCATCGTGGTGCATGGAACCGCACAATTACGTCATAATACTCTGCAGCACCACTAACTTTCGTTGCGTCACTAGATAACATGAAAATGACGGCTCTCGTCTCAGTTCTCGCCTCATTCGACGAGTTCATCGATCTCGTCTTCTGGGATCCCCATATCCTGCAGTTTGACACGGGCAGCCATTTTTTCTGCCATAAACTCGGCCTCCATTGCCATTGCGTGATATTTAGTCTCCATTGCTCTGGCCTTGTACTTCGCCACATCAGCTTTGATCCTCAACACTGCGAGGTGTTTCAGCTGAGACTGAGAGTGCCAACCCAGTTCCGGTGCTTGAGGCTCAACCACCTCCATATCGGAAGCCTCTACAGGCGTCGAGTCGTTGTGTGTTGAGACTGCCGGATGTCTCGCCTGCGATTCCGTGGCTTGAGCGTCCGCTGGTCGTATCGCCACATATTTGTTTTCCGCTGTCCCCCACTCCGTGTCGGACGCTTCTGAGTGTGTTGCATCGCTACGTGTCGAGGCTACCGGAGGTCTGTGAACAATCAGAGATTCCAGCCACTGCAGCCTCACGTCAGTTGGCACGAGTGGACATCTCCGGATAAGGTGCGGAATCATTTTTGCCTTGGGTTTTCCTGTCACCCGTGCTTGGCAATACTTGCATCTGGTTTTGGGGTGGCATCCGGTCGCTGTGCGCGGTACGATCTGCTCGAAATGCTCCCAAATAGCGCCTCTATTAGTGCCTCTGTTCCGGACTGGGGTCGTTGGCAAGCGTTCATCCGACATGCTCGATCTGATCAGGTTGCCGGAAACTTGGGTAATGCAAATCGCCAATATTGCCCAATCAGAAAACCATAATAGTATATTCTGATTGGTCAATATTCGCATTTGTAGATCGCAAAACTCATCACTTTCGAAGTTAAACCCCGAAGAAGCCGATGATCCTCAATCTGAGTGCTGTGCAACTGCTGTTCCTGCCACCTGTGCTGCTGCTGCTCTCGGGCCTGGCACTCTTCAACTTTCAGAATGTCTTCCGCTTCCTCACCATGAGTGCGTCGACTGCATCTCTTCGTTTTAACTGTGTTTGATACACTAACGGTTCTGTATTTCTAGATCTGAAGAGCTACATGACGATCCCGGTCGTGAAAATGCTCCGACCCTGTGAGTTTGCTGCAGCCCCACTTCCAGATCAGATGTAGTATTTCTAATTCCTGTTTGTGCTCGTGTTGTAGACGCGGACAAGCTTCGCTACGCTCTGGAACAAGTGCTGGGCAAGGCGTCGGCTTTCAAGTTCAACGTGTCGCACGTGCTCATGATGGCGGTGGTGATCATGTTGATTGCCATCTACGAGGCCATTCAGAAGAACAACCAACTCCAAGAGCAGCAGCTCAAGCTGCGCCAGAAGAGCAAGCGCGAGAAGACCAACTAAGGAATTACCTCCCGTTGCTTGTACCGTAACGTGCCATGCAAAGTTTTGAAACTTGTACTCCATTACTTAGTTGAGCACAAGTGGGCTACCTAGAAAATGAAGTTCACATGCAGCTAAGACGCGGCACTGCCGTCTGGTGTCGTTATGCGACACATAATAGGCGTTGCAGTCAAACGCATACGCTGCGCGGTGCCGACGAATCAATAGTGGCCATAATCTATGGCATGTCCAGTTGCCGCACTTACGCGTACAGGCTCTCGATAACCGCCTCGTACTTCTCGTACACAATCTTGCGCTTCAACTTCAGCGTAGGCGTCAGCTCGTTGCCGTTGATGGAGAAGTCGTGGTCCAGCACAGTGTACTTGGCCACGTTCTGCGCACGCGATGTGGCGCGAGCGTTGGCACGCTTAAGGCCGTCGTCCAAGTATGCCTTCACCTTTTCGTCAGCCTTAGCCTCTGCGACGGTCGTAGCCGAGCTGCCAATCTCCTTCATAACGCTGAGCGCCTTCTCGTCAAGCGTGTCTGTGGGTTGTCCATCCTTGTCAACCGTCACGCGGAGCGTGAACAATACCGAAAGGAACTTGCGGCGGTCACCAATCACCATGACGTTCGACAGCAGCGGAAGCTCCTCCTTAATCGTGTCCTCGATAATGACAGGCGGCACGTTCTCGCCACCAGCAGTAATGAGCAGCTCCTTAATACGACCCGTAATCGTCATGAAGCCATCCTCGTCGATCTTACCGCAATCGCCTGAGTGGAGCCAGCCGTCCTCGTCGATCGTGTCCTTGGTCTGCTGCTCACCCTTGAGGTATCCCATCATAATGTTACGACCACCGAAAATCAGTTCGTCTGTGCCAGACACAACCTTTGTCTCTGAACCGTCAATCGTACGGCCGCACGTGCTGATCTTCCAGTTGCCCTGCATACTGCACGTCTGCGGGCCGCAAGCCTCACTCTGGCCGAAGAACTCGAACACGGGCAGGTCCAGCGAGCCAAAGTACTCAACGACCTCGCGACTAATGGGCGCAGCACCGCTGAAGCTGGCAATGCACTGGTCCAGACCAAGTGCCTCCTTCACACGCATCAGCACAACAGCGTTGGCAACACCAAAACCACAAGGAGCTCCTCCCGAGTTTCCGTACTGAGCAAGCGCTGTCTTCTGCGCGGCCTTATCCTTCGCCCAGGTCGCAATACGCTTCTTAATACCCGTAGTCTGAGCCGAGATCGACCACATCTTCTCGGCAATCTTCTCCCACACGCGGGGAACACCAAAGAAGAACGTGGGACGCACCTCCTTGAGCGTCACACCCAGAGATCCCTTCAACGCATCTGGCTGCGCGAAGTAGATCTGCAGACCACCGCAAATGGGGAGCCAGATGTCGATCAGTTGAGCTGCAACGTGGGACATGGGCAGGTAGCTGACAAGACGGTCTCCGTTGTGCATCTCGTGGTTGAAGTTTCGTTTGATCATGCCGACCACGCTCATGATGGTCCAGACGACGTTGTCGTGCGAGATCATGACCGCCTTGGGGTCGCCCGTCGTGCCGGACGTGTAGATGAGCGTACAGCAGTTACCGGGTTTCTGGGAGTCCATGATTTCCTTCAGCTTCTCGTCGGTGACGTCCTTGCCGAGTTCCAAGAAGTCCTCGAACGTGTAAACGGGCACCTTGCTCTGGATTCCTTCAGGGACCACGTCGTTCCACATGACCAGAGCCTTGAGCTTGGGGAGGTTGTCCTGGATAGCCAGGAACTTCTCCAGCTGCTTCATGCCGTCACAAACGACGACGCCCGAGTCCGAGTGCTTGGCAATGAACTCGCATGCCTTGGGGTTGTTAGTCGTGTAGATGCCGGCCGCCACTCCGCCGGCAAAGATAGCGCCGATGTCGGCAATGGCCCACTCGGGCGAGTTGAAGCCGATGATGCTCACGCCCTGGTAACGTTCGAGGCCGACGTGCAGCAGTCCCTTAGCGAACTGACAACACTTGTCATAGTACGTCTGGAACGAGTAGGAGGTCCTAAAGATATAGAGGTTAGTTACAGATCCAAGCTCTCTCGCTTCACTCCACGTACCACTCGCCGTCCTGCTTGAAGTGCAGCGCGTTCGCCGATCCGTACTTAGCCAGCGTGTTCTGAAAGGCCTGCGGGGCCGAGATGGCGGGGCGGGCGCCTGTGCCGGACTCCGTCGTGCGGATCTTCACTTCTTCATCGATATTCCACGTCTGTTATAGGCAAAGGGTCAGTTCTGAAGGGAGGGAGGGGGAGGAGCAAGACGTACCGTGTACTTGGTGGCCATGGCTGCAATCTTTGCTTCGTTCTCTCACCGACCGGGGGCTTCTGCGTGCTGTGTCGCAAATTCCGCACTGGCAGTCGACGACCCCGTTCCGGCTGCGGCCATAGTGAAACGGAGACCAGCCTTGCTCTTGCAGTTTGTATGGTGCCACTTCCAGGAAAACCGCCTGGAACTTGACTTTCCGCCAATCAGCGACGACTCGACTCAGCGACGTGGCCGATCGAAAGACTTGCTCTCGCCAACCTTGCGTTACCGGTTTGCCGTTCATGGCGACATGAAGTGAGCACTTTGGTGATGGCACGGCAGGAGAACGAAGCCATGATTACAGCAGAAATCGTCGTCGAACGAATGAGTCGCAGCCGAGTTTCCAGTGGTTGATACGTGTAGGCAGGATTTGCTGGGTACTGTACACAGTCAGCATGATAGGAAAGCAACCAAGTCTCGGTGCGTTAAACGCGAGGCCGGCGCGAGTTTGTCACTCGTAGCACTGGAACTTCCGGTCCGCAAGTCACAGAGTCAGCGACCGAGAGTGGGAGCGGGCCGGGAACGAGATCGAAACCAGGCCAACGTCCGGATCGAGTGTGACAGCAGTTGCACGCTTCGAATGGTGCACTGCCGGCGGAAACTTGTCTCCATGCTCATCCTAGCCGTGTACATAT
>NBNE01000352.1:0-25097 GCA_002215365.1 Phytophthora megakarya
CCTGTTGCAATTTTTGATAGCAGAATTATAGTTGCAATCAAATTATAATTGAGACTAAATACCAGAGCCAAATTCCAGTTTATAAGTCCAAAACAAATATTTCATGAGAAAAAACTGTAAGTACTTTTAAGTGGACTAAAATTAAAAGTAGTTATTGTTCGATCAAAATTAGTACCATGATATTATAATATTTTGGACTAAAAGACTATTTCAAAATAGTCTTTTAGTCTAGCTAATTTTTACATTTTTCACAAAAAATGGTCGGATTATTTTGCGTTTAGCCCTGGAGATGGAGGTGGCGGCGCATGTGGACGACTACAATGCGTCGTTCCGCGACACAGTGTGGCTGCAGTCGTTCCCGTTGAACGCGCAGACTGTGCTGCACTACTTCGCGCTGTCCCCATTCTACGACCGCTCGTGCAACAACGAGCGCCTCAAGATGCAGCGACTCGGACTCGACCAGCTCAAGAATCTGCGCGGAGTCGAGTACGAACTGCTGCCCAATGCGGCCAAGCAGATGCCGCAGCAGCTTTTCATCGTACGGAAACAGCGTCGCAATGGACGCACGCAGGTGGAACCTCTGGCCATTTACTATGTGTTGGACGGTACTGTGTACCAAGCTCCCAACATCCACGCCATGCTCACTTCTCGCCTTGTACGTGACTTTTGAAGGGTGTTGAGCTATTATACTGACTCTTGTGTGTATATTGTACATGTAGAAAAAATGCAGCTACCGAGTGAACAAGGCATTCCACGGACTGGCAGCCGGTGTGCGCTTCAGCCCAACGGAGGGCTACGCTTGGGACTTTAGCTCCAAGGACAAGAAGGAGCCCGTCATCCCGTCCGAACGTGAGTGCACTAGTGTTGCTGTGTTCATGTAGATGTCTGACTGCGACTTTGGATGAACAGAACTGCAGCTCAAGTTGAAACAAAAATATGAGAAGATGGAGAAGCAACGTGAGAACTCGGCACGTGTAGACTCCATCTTGATCCAGCTCATGAAGAAACACGCACCGGAAATTGCAGAAAAGCTGGAGAGCAATAATAATGCTGCGACTGCAGTAGCGGCAGGGACTGAGGATCCAGCCATTAAGCGTGAGAACGACCCTGCTGGTCCAGAGGCCAAGCGACAGAAAGTTGCATAAGCACAGACTAACGCAATGTGGCGCTGTGTCCTTATCTTAACTTGTTATCAAAGCTACATGCATGCAGATGCAGGTACCAAATTGTTCAGCTTTGAAACTCATCGTCGACTTACTGATCCTTCTTGTTCTCCGGTTGTCCATACTTGGTACGTACTTCGTCCAACTTGGCACTGCCGCGTTGCTTGCCGTATTCAATCTTCCCCTCGATGTTCTCAGCAACACTTCCCAGTTGCGACTTGAGTTGGTCGCTCGACGGCATCTCTCGTGCCAACATCATGCGAGGCTGCTTCATCTTGTTCACACTCGCTTTCCACTTCTTCGGATAGCGACGACGCAGCATCACGAGCAGGAATAAAATCAGCAACGGGAAGGCAAAGTACGCAACGTGTCGAGCACAGATACGATCCACAGGTAGAGGAAGGCAGTACTCACGTTCTCCCACGTTCTTGGCAGCCTCAGCGCTCTGGTGCCACGTGTCTTTGGCTTTTCCACCGGCAGCTTGCATCGACTGATGAACTCGAGCCTTGACATTCTCAACACGCTCGCCAAGCTCGTTGATCTCTGCACTGAGCTTCTCGCTCGCCGTTTTAAGCGAATCCATCACCGCTTCATTGGTCGGTGCTGGAGCAGAACTGGAAATGCCGGTGGAAGCTGCCGCCTCCCCCATCACCTCATTCACGTGCTCCATTTTGCCTCGCGCGTAGTCGCCGAGGTTGCGAGCGTCTTCTTGCAGTTGTTCCAAGGTGCGACGACCGCGATCAGTGCGATCATTCGATTGACGCATTTGTTCTGCTTCGGATATCATTTCGTCCACTTTTTCCATCATTTGCTCCTTTGCACTTTGGTCTTTGGGCAATTTGTTCTTGGCCATACTTGTGGGCATTCGCACCATGTTGCAAAATTGAAAATTCTTTTCTCAAAAAGTGGAGTGACTTGCCGGGTTCGTTGCGTGTTGCCAAATGCCTTTGATGAAAATGATGCAAAAAAGTTGGGACGAGGAGGAAAAGTTCCAACTGGCAAGTCCCAATGCGAGACACGAAAGAGAAGGGAGACGAAAGCTCTTTTCCGGGAATGACCAGCCATGTTGCCTTTCACTTCAACGTGGTGTGCGCCACACTATGCAAATCAAGCTAATTTCGGTCCGAAAATATTCTAACCATTGATCAAGATGGCGCAACAACACCCTGCCTACACGTCCGCCATGCAAGTCGACGCTGTCGCGGCCTGTTCGCTGCCGACTTTGCTGTTCTCGGACGAAGACGACAACGTGGAAGAGCCGGAGATGCCGCTGCTGGCTGTGGCGCAGTCGCAGCTCGAGGGAAACGTCTGGAATGGCGGCGTGGCGCTGCTGGAGGCGGCAACAAGCGAACGACTGTGCGAGTTGCAGCTGGAAACGGGCGTCGCGTCGCTCGCGTGGTGCGGCGCAGACGGAGACGTGCTGGCGCTGGGCTGTGACGACGGCGACGTGCGTCTCGCCAAGTTGTCGACGGATGTGGCTTTTGCTTTCGTGCCGATAGACGTTGGAAGCGAGGAGGACGGTGGATACGGACATGACGACGTTGTTACAGGTGTCAGTGCGTCCAAAGTGGACAAGATGCAGTTGGCCACGTGCAGTTGGGACCTCACGTACGTCCTTTTAGCTACTAAAGATTCGACATGAGTTGACAATTTGTTGCAGGGTGAAGTTGTGGGATGTTGGAGCGATGAACACCACGGTCGCGACGTTTGATGGTACGAAGTGAAGTTGCCTCGTGAAAACGAGTGAGTGACGAGTTTTGCTGTAGCAGGTCACACAGATTTGATTTGGGGCGTCGCGATGAACCCCACACATGCGCATTTGCTGTGCTCGGCGTCCCAAGATTCCACGGTGCAGGTGTGGGATGCTCGTCGTCCGCAAAGCGCGGCACTTGCAGTGTCGACGCTCTTGCCTGCGTTGTCGGTGGATTGGCACCCGAAGCAGCCGACTGTGTTTTCTGTCGGGTTGGACGACGGGATGGTGTGCACTTTTGACGTGCGCTCACCACATACGCCACTAGCGCGACGCGAAACTCACCGAGCTGCGGTGCATGTGGTGAAGTACTCGCCGTATCATGATGACTTGTTGGCGACGGGAGGTGACGACGGCAAGGCGTTCGTGACTACGGACAGCTTCTCATCCGACCGAACTGCTGGAAGTGGAATTCGTGAGTTGCTCGTTGGTGAAGAGAAAACTGCACCGCATCGCGACTACGTGCGTGCACTAGACTGGTTCCAGTTAGCTTCAACGTCGCCTTCCTCAGCTGAAAAGAAGTTTGATACGGTGCTCGCTACTGGCTCATGGGATAAGAGTGTGCACAAGTGGAGCGTCGACGACTACACTTCTCCTACAGTGGACAAGGCCTTTTCGCCCGCCACTTCGGAATTGTCAGCACCGCCCGGTGTTCCGGTTCCGGTCGCGTAACAAGCTTAAACGTGGTCAAGTGTTGGATCATTTCCTTATTCATTCGTATCCAAGTTACTTCAACTTACTTAGAGCTCATATTCTACAGGATTGACGTGATGTTGGTGGCGAAGCAGCCACGGTTCCTGGAGTGCTTGTTCTGGAGTGATACGTTGATTCGGATCCCAGACAAAACACTTGGTCAAAAACGCCAAAAATTCAGGATCGTCGGTTTTCGCAGCGCTAGCGAGACTTCGTGATCCAAATACCCGTCGACGACCACGTGAGTTCACGAACGGCTTTGGGGTATAGTCAACACACTGGGTATCCGCAGGATTCGCGACTTCCTCGAAGAAATTCAACCGTCGCTTGCTTTTGCGGATCATCTCGACCGGAGGCATGCCCAGCACTTCCATGATGCAGGCAAATTGTTCGCGTTCGTTTTCACCGGCGAAAATTGGATGACCCGTGTGCAATTCGACCAGAATGCAAGCAAAACTCCACATGTCGATGGCACCCGAATACGCATGACCAAGCAAAACTTCTGGACTGCGGTAAAAGCGGCTTTGGATGTAGGTGAAAATGGGAGCTCCTTCCATACAACTGCTGCCGAAGTCAATGAGTGTCACATTCTTCACAACGCCAGAGTGTTTGGCATCACCTTCCAGCGCTGAAGTATCGAGCAGCACGTTTTCCGGCTTGAGATCGCAGTGAACGACTTGTTGTTGCTTGAGAAATGCCAATGAGTGAACTAATTGTTTGCCGATTGTGCGTACGCTGGTCATGGGAAGGCCACGGAAGTACCTCATTTTGAGAAAGTCGTAGAGGTTCATGCCCAAGACCTCAAAGGCGATACACACGTGGTCCCGGAACTGGAAATACTCCACGATGCGTACAATGTGTTGGTTTTCTTCACTTGTTGCGGCGGCACGCTGGAGTTTTTCCAACAACTGCACCTCTACAAGAGCCTGGTCGCGGTACTTACGTCGGTTGCGAATGATCTTGACTGCAACATGTTTGCGTGTGCGGTGGTCGAGACAGCCGACAACTTGACCAAACGATCCTTGACCAAGCGCATTGAGCACTTCGTACTGATAAGCCAAGTGGTCTCCCATCAAGACCAAGTAGTCTCCGTGCTCGTCGTCATACCCGTCATTGAACAATTGCGTGGGCAGTTCCTCCAGTTCCTCATTGTGCATGGTCACGTCGTCACCATGCACGGGCATGTCGTTGTGGATTTTGCCATTGCGACGACTGCATTTAATTGCCAGCGTGGACACAAAGCGGATCTCATCGTATTGCAAGATTTCCGCTCGTTCCAGTGCCGTGAGCTCTCCAGATTTCTCTGTATCCAGCAGGAATTGTTTCCCTGAGGGCGGACACGGCGCCGGTCTCCGTCGGATCTCTGTGGCTGTAGCGAATCTGTCCCGAGGTTCATGTTCGTGTCGCTTCCGTCGCTCGTCATCTTCGTCGACACTAAGTCGCAGTCTGCGCTGATGTTTGTGATCGATTTTCTCCTTCTCCTTGAGCTGCTGCAACTTGCGTCGCCCAGTTTTCTCGTGCGGACGATGCGGCTGCCAGAACTTGCGTTCGTCAGCAACTGGCGGCGTGGCGACCACAGAACTGGGGGCCACACTGCCAGTAGCCAGCAACGAGCTGGTGGTGCGGCGGATCAAGTCCAGAGGCCGCCGGTTGAAGAAAATGTGCGCGATCGAAGAAGGTTTCTTGCTGCTATTGCTGTCCACGGGCTGTTGCGTCTGGAGCTGCTCGAACTTTTGCGGTGTGGTCGAGCTGGAACTAGGCGGCGCTGGCGTGAGTGCAGGCAACACTCGCTGCGCCCGTCGAGCCCGGCGAGGCGACGTGGACGCATCCATGCTGGCTGCTATACTGGGACACCTCTACTAATCAGTCGCCGCTAAAACGGGAAGTGCTGCATTCCACCGTTCTTTCAGCGACACACGTGCTTCAAGCTCGAGGTTGAGTCTAACGTTCTTACGCTGTCATAGTGGAAACGGGGCCACAAGATTTGCCAGCAGGTTATCGACCATGTCGCAAGCCCCATGAATTTTGCCATCCAGTTGCCTGCTGGTGCTGGCGAGCGCCAAAAACGACTTGGCCTTTGTATGGCGTTACCGGGGTCACCTCGCAGCTGGGTTCAACATTTTCTTCTCGTGTCGAAAACTGTTTGTGCTGGGTTTGTGCTGGAAACGGCAAGTCCATCCCGGGCGTTTCGAGACCTCTTGACAGTATACGAATTCGCATGGGAATCGTGTCAAGCTACGTTGGCTGCCTGTTTGCAGCGTGTTGCACACCTGCGCGTTGACGCGCGGTCACAAGCTCTGCCATATTGTGTAGTCTGCAGACGCAACAGTGTTGCAGGGTAAAGAGGACGCAACTCCAACTGCAGTAATTTCACTTGGGCCGGGCGTCAAATTGACGTACGTCAATGCCAGACTCGGCGGTTTCATCAGTCTGCTTCTGATTGCTGGGTGTGGGCCTCTGCTGTGGGATCTCATAACCTCTTGGGCGTCTTGCTGCGGACATCGGCAGCATGTATGGGGTTAGCATGCAGCACGAGGAGAAAAAATCTTCGGTGTGGTTGATCCCTCGGGTACAGCGCTGGATTCCACCGCTGATGCGCAAGCTCTATAACTCGAGTTGATGTTGCAGTGTCTACTACCGAAATGACTTGACAGGGGCAACAGCTTGAGAATATTTCGGTTTGCAGTTGCTGTGTGCGAAATACCCCGCGCGAGTCGATGCAGCCGACTTCAGCGACTGTAAATGGGATTGACTTGAATACGCGGCGATCGCACCACGGCCAGGCTCGTCATTTTCGTCAGCTCCGTCTAGAAGAACAACATCTCGCTGCTAGAAGTGCACCGTTGCACTTGTAGCGTCAAGTTTCCGACGTGGTGTGGCCCACACTCTTTGCAAAATCACTCGTGACGTGTTTCTGTACTGTGCCAAAGCGGGAATGGCGAATGCGGACGAGAGACTGCAGCTCAGCCTTCATCTTGATGATCGGAACTCGCCGATCAGATCGCTCGGGTCGATTTGCCTGTGCCGGCACCAGCGAGTCCCTCTCCGCACGCCACCGCAGTCCGCGGGTGCTCTCTCGAGTGTGACTCATTCTCCGCAGCTGCCTCGTGACATCCGAGGCCGGGTTACTGCAGTGTGTTGCGGTGCAAACCAAGTGTAACCGGGTGACTCCGACCGAGCCCGGGGGGTAAAGACGCGCGACAGGGGCAAGCCGGCGGCTCTGTCCGGACCCGAGTGGTCCCTCCACTGTCGCCGGGCCGACGTTGCCTCGCTGGAAGCCCGCGCGAACGTGCGTGGAGCGGGCCGTTTACTCTTCAACCTCGGCCTGATATTCCAACTCAGGGAGGCGCCACCTCGAGCCTGACCATTGCTGCAGAGTAGGCTGCGAAGAGCTCGCGAAGATGACCCTATTGCCGGCGCTAAGCTTCGAAGCGCGGCGGCGCTGGGTTGTCTTAGCGCGAGATCTCGCTGCTGAACCCACGTCGTTTTGGCAATCGCACGCCAGCTCGCAGCAGACGAGCTGCAATTTGAGATTGACGTCACCGTCCCACGGCAATCTGGCGGCATTGGTGGGCTTTGCCTAGTAAACTTGGCTCCCATGCCCCTCGTTATGATCCGAGGTTCGAAGGTGCTTGCCTTCCGAGGGCAGCCGCTCGAGCGAGTAGCCAAGCAGGTGGTGCGAGAATGCAAAGGCGGAAAAGGGAGAGAGCGGTGCAGTTGGAGATCGAAAAAAAGCCTGACGCTGCAGGCGAGTGTCCTCACCACCACGTTGGGTTTCTTCACCGCAACAACCGAGTTGCAGGTTGTTGCTGTTGCAAGCAAGCGTGATGCCGTTCGCGCCTGTTTCCCTAAGAAACGTCCGGTACTGCCCTTTTTTCGGAGCTATCGTGACATTTCGCCTCAAACGTCAAAATCCGCCAAAATCCGCTTTCGCATTATTGCATCCTGCAGCTGGTAGAGACGGCAGGTGAGCGACTATCAGACACGTTACTCACCACACTTGGTCGCCTCGTACAGACACGAAGCAAATATTGCGCTGGATACCGAGCTGCAGCGCCTCGCCTCAACACTGCGGTTATGAGCACAAACATTAGCGGTACTTGCTGGCCAATTGGCGTGCCTGCCCATCCTATTTTGTTGTGATATTTGCATTGGAGCATCCCACCAAATTTGGAAGGGAACAAGGTGGCGTGGACCACGCCAGGACCCAAGCCTCGCGCACAGCCCAGCGCCGGGCCAGTACCATTCGCCATCTTGCTGGCCACGACACACTCAGACTAAGCCTCTGGTCGCCCGGTCTGCTTCTTCGAGAGGGAGTTGGGCCCGAGTCCACACAGGGAACCAAGCAAGCATCCACGCGCGCGCGAGACCCAGCGCGGCCGTGCGGGAGTGACAGAGAGAGAACAGGCAAATGGAGATCGCCAAGAACGTGCGCGACTTCCTCGTGGGCATGAAGGAGACGCTGTCCCCCGAGGAAGATCAGCTGCTCTCGAGTCTGCAGACGCTGCACGAGCAGTACCTCAACATCATGGAGGACTTCTCGCTGCAAGTGTCGGAGAAGGCGCTGAGCATGAGCCCCGAGGCGCGCGTCCAGGCGCACAAGCTGCGGCTCCAGATCTACCAGGACTGGCGCGCCAAGCTCATGGAGCGCGTGTTTGAAGACTCGAAGGAGATCGCGTCGGCGGAAGACGCGGAGACGCACAAACCCGGCTGCGACTGCTGCTTCTGCGAGCTGACGGGGCGGTTGAGCAGCTACGAGAGTGTGACCGCCGACTACATCCAAGCGAGTACCCGGATCAAGAACCCGGAGAACGACGCCGGCGAGGACTGCGCGTTCCAGTGGCCGGACTTCCTAACCACTTAGGTGGTGCAACGTCCACGCCAAGCTAGTTAGGGATTTCTCGGCAGCGAGTGCGCCGGGAACGCCCGCGGATCTCGTGTGGAACGAAGAGAAGGACTGCATCGCGAGATGGGACCGCCCCGCGCAGATCGAGGCTGCCGAGCAGTACAATACATGGAACTACTACTACAAGAAGAGGCGCTCGCGCAGCGCCGCGATCGTGGAAGTCGCGGACGCGAGCGAGTGGGTGTGTGTGGAACAATAGAGTGCTCCGACTGCGTCTTCGCCGTCACCGGAAGCGCGTGCATTACAGTCGGTAGTGGTATTATGACCCCCCCGCCTCGGTGCGCAGGTTTATAAGCAAGTTTATAAGTACAAAGGGCTCGTTTCAATCGTTCGCTAGTTGCTGTGCAGGCAGGGGGAGGGATCGATCCTTACAGCGAAGCTTCCTCGCTTCGGCCTTCGGCCTTGCCCCGCTGCACACGCGCCAGCAGGAAACGAGCCGAGCCAGCCAAGCAGAAGAGTACGCGCGCGTGCGCATAACCTGCCGAGAATACAGAGAGCTTCAGACAGTTCGTTCCTTTGGTGTTGTTGGCCATGTTGCCCCAAAAGTATCCTTTCTGTGGTGCCGGCCGTCAGGTCAGCACGCGTCCGCAACACTTGCCACATGGCTGCCACGTAGCAAGCAGCGAAACCGCGCGCGAGCTGCCGCTGGCCATTTCGGCGTGAGCACCACGACGAGGAAGACTCGACGAGGAAGACAC
Organism: Phytophthora megakarya; assembly: GCA_002215365.1. Classification (NCBI taxonomy): domain Eukaryota; phylum Oomycota; class Peronosporomycetes; order Peronosporales; family Peronosporaceae; genus Phytophthora; species Phytophthora megakarya. The sequence goes on from NBNE01000352.1 coordinate 9,211, forward strand.
GACGAGGGAGACACGAGCGGTGGTGCCATGAGATCTTGGGGGGCGTGGCGCGCGGCGGCTGCGGGAGGCAGGCCTCGCTCAGACCTGGCCAGGCCCAGTCTCTAGCCTTGGACGGGCTGGCGTTGCACATACGCCAGCAAGAGCCTGCGAACGGCAGATGGCGAGTGACCTCAATTTGCGCAAAGAAGTAGCGTAAATTGTTCGATTCGAAGCGCAAAAATTGGGCTACCGGAAACCTGTCAGACGTAGTACGCTTATATGCGTTATAACGGTTAAACCAGGTTTAACGGATTTCAGTTGATACTAAAAGAAAGTCAAATGAACCGTCACATGACTGCGTCCTCGGCACGGAGAGATCGGGTTTCTGATACATCAGGTTTAGCAGCTCCAATAGAAATATTGCACTTGGATTTCCAACGAGAAAATGGTGCGAAAAATCTGGTTTAGCTTGATCTGGCACGACCACCTGAAGACTTCAGCACTTCGCGCCACGCGCCACGAGCACGGTTTCGCTCAGACACTTCAACGAACACTAGTTGCCTTTTTCGCACTAGTTGTTTTTTTCGCATTGTTCGCGTGGTTCGGCTACTGGATTGCTGCAATTGATTCTGCTGCTTCAACCGCTGTCCTGTTGGTGCAAGGAAGTCCTGTAGCTGCAACCAGCCTTCTTTGAGGTCTTCGTCCACCAAGAAACCTCCGTGAGGCGTCTTGACGCGCGTGGTCCTCCAGTTGTTGCACGCCCCTCTCTGCCAAGTTGCAGCCCGTCAAAGCCGCGCCGCCCGTCCCCATTTTCGCCAATTCCACTGACCGAAGTGACTCTTTCCTGTGAGCATTGCTGCTGCTGGTGGCAAATTGAGTCAGTCATCCCAATCCCGAGGCTCCGAAGACAAACTCAGCTTTGGCCGTCTGGATGCCGGCCTTTCCATTGCATTGCATGCGTCTGCCAGCGCAGCACGCATGATCCTCCGTATCGATATCAACCGGCGTTCTGTAGCAGTGCCCAGGGATGAAAAGCCGGACGATTGCTTTGATTCGAAGCGAGACCATCGAATAGCTTGCATGAACGCCGCTGACTGTCACCCCCACCGCCGATTCTTTGAGGCGATCTCCATTGTGTGCGGAGACCATGCGCCGGCGCATTGCGGAGACTTTGCATCTGCTTGGTGGGTCACTGCGTGCATGGCACGAACCGAGGCTCACAAATACGGGGCAAAGTGGGCCACAAACCCAAGTGCCATTTTCGTAGTCGCGACTTTTCAAGGTGAAATTCTGATTAGCATCTCGAAATGTCGAAATGTGACGTCAATTTGCCGGGACTTTCTGGCCAGCTACGCCATGAGCCTCGTTTGCACTGCAGCGCTGTCATCACAACTGCGTTCGCGCTCGTTTACGAGAGAGAAGAGGCGAGTCACAACGCAACGCCCTGACGCGTGTGCGCCAGCCAAGTCCTGAGAAAGTCTCGCGACGCTTCTGCTCATGGCTCCATGCGGTGAGTCAATGCAGCGACAAAATGTTGCAAGTTGCGAACCCGATCGATACAAAATTCTACTGTTTACTTGGTCACCGCCGCACTTCGAAGTACCAGCACCATCTGCAGTGGCGACTGAGGCAACCAGACGAGGAACGTTGTCGGCATCGCCTTTCATGCCAGACAGGACCGATAGCATCCGTCTCAAGTTGAGATTCAACAGCATCTTCAAAAGTCGCAGAATGCCATCTTATTTGAATTTTCGTAGTTGGCAATTTCGTGATATTTACAATAGCTCACTCGGCTTAATTTAGAAAGCTACTAGTACACAGCATTCGCGTTAGCTAGGTGATCATGGGCACCGTGGATGCTGCGACGGCACTGCAACTACTGCGTGCAAAGCAGAACGCATACTATATTCAAGCGGTACAAGATGCATTACTAGCAGAGGAACAACGAAAACAAAAATTGCACAAAGTCACCAACAAAAAGGAAGCCAAACGACTGGAAAAACAATTTGTCCGTGAACGGAGTGCAGATCGTGAGCGCCTGCACCACATTCAAGAAGATCATGCTTTGTTGCTGAATGCCAAAATTGCAGAGTGGAAAGCGGCTGGGGGAGTGGCGATACTTGCACCGGATGAGGTTGTAATCAAGCTGCGGACTGCACGAACTGAAACTAAAGGGAAGCAAAAGTCGAAATTCACAAAGGAGTCGCTCAATCGACTTGCTGTACCTCGTACTACGACGGCTAGAACAGAGGAGCCAGGTACGTAAGTGTCTACACAGTTTAATGGCAAATGATTCCGCAATTAACTTCATCCGTGTAGACGATTACCCGACTTCAAATGCTGAGACTTCTCAAGGGCTACGACGGCTAGAACAGAGGAGCCAGGTACGTAATATTGTCTACACAGTTTAATGGCAAATGATTCCGCAATTAACTCCATCCGTGTAGACGATTACCCGACTTCAAATGCTGAGACTTCTCAAGGACTCGAATTCTACAAGAAAGTGTATCGGAAAGAAGATCGCGCGAGGTTGTCCCGCAACGCACCTCCACCTCCAACACTTAGCGCTGCAAACTTGCGAACGGTGCGTACTATCATTGCAATTGTGAGCAGTTCATCTCAAAATAACGAAAACACTATTTCCTTGTCGAAGATGTCGGAGACCGAGTTGCTGCGCACAAAGGCGAATCTGCTTACAGAGCTGCATGGAGTAGTTTCGATGGAAGCTCGCATCATCCACGATGATCAGTGCACCGTTCGTTCGTCCGTGTCGAGCTGGAAGTCGCACGACTAGAAACCTCCCCGATAAACTAACACCAGATCTCAGTCAGAACGAATTGACACTCCATGAGCTTTATTGGTTGCGTATTCTGCTCAAAGGCTGAGCAGCTTGCTACTATTCTTCTTCCTTCTGGGGTGGGGGTCCGCAAGGCTGCAACATCTTCTCCAACATGTTGCTGCGTACTCGACCCATGGATTCGTTCTCTGCAACAGCAAAGTACGCCATCATGTCCGAGTGGCCCAAGTGCGACGCCAACGTGTCGCGATGCTGGTTCACGGCCCACTCACTAGAAAAATCACATTAATAAACCTTGCCACAATATGTCAATGCAAAAAACGCACAATTTGGTGGTGTCGGCGTGGCCCGTGCCCACGTATTTGGCCTGCAGGTGCTCCCATTGCCGGTTGATGTTGAAGCGATCTGCCGCCTGCACAAGAGCGAGCAGAACACGACGGTTAGTACAGCGCAGACGCAGCAGCAGAGATCCACGCACCATGGTGCCAGCAACAATGGAGAACTGCCGCGATTGGCTGAAAAATGATGTCGATGTGGGCCACATGAAACCTACGAAACTGTCATACATAATATCACAATAGGCCCATCAACTGTTCGATTTCACTCGTCCTCGATTTGCTCAGACTGCAATGCGAGACTCGCATGCACGGAAATCGTTGCTCGACAAGTGCCCAATCTCCTCAAGGAATCGGCTGTGTTCCAACGAATCGCAGACTTTACCGGCGTTCCATTGAGTGTCCGTACATGCATGCAAGTTGCATGCACGTAATGCACATGAAGCCTTCATGCTAAAACTGCCTGCTCTATTAGCTTCCGGCTTTTCAGCTCCAATGATAACGATACGGAGTATCCGCTCTCAACTTCAGGATCAGCATGTGCTTGTTCAAAAGACGTGTAGGGAGTCCAACGAATGACAATATCATACTGTACAGCACTGATGCAGCAGCAGTGCTGGTTGCAGTCAAACTGTAATTTCAGACAGAGAGGGTCCAGATTTTACTGGAGGACATCGTGCACCAAGACACCTCGTGAACTAGGTCATGAGGATTCTCGGTGGACGTCGGCACCTCAAAAATTGAGGGCCTTTAAAATGACCGTAAGCTCAAAATGACGAGCTCATTCGGTGGTAGTTGTGACGAGCCTCGATGCCGTTTCAATCCCAAACTTTCACAATTGTTCCAACTTTTGTGTAGTTATAGACGTTGTTTCAGTTGCAATTGTTCAGCTGACCTGCAACTGCGCCACACGCCAAAACTGTTTGTGCGGAGTGTTTTACCGGACGCGTTGCAAAATCCATCTTATCCTTCAAAAAGTTTGCTTGAAACCCCTTCTCGTTTGCATCAACTTGTTCATTCACTTGTTCCGACGAGAATGTGGTCGCGATGCTTTCACTTGTAACACTGGAACATGAGGGATTTCATCGGTAGTAAGACTGTGAGAGTGTCTTAGTTGCAATAAGCACAACATGAAGATCTCCACCAACTTTTATGGTGTAATTTTTAACATACGGCAAATGGCTACATTTAATGTAGCCATTTACTGTATGTCACTGTTCACAACAGTGCCCATCAAGTTTGCTCATTGGCACTTCGAGCTCCATTCACCATGCGCTTCCGGCCGTGCATCGACATCCACGCTGGCGAGGTGAAGCAGATTGTGGGCTCCACACTCACAGATGGCGACGACGCAGCTCCCGTCACGAACTTTGTGGCATCGCAAAGCGCTGGAGACTTCGCACGGTACGTCAAAACATTAGCAATAGTCATTTTGCAACGTTTTGCCACATTCCATTGATTTTGCATTCTTTCTCACTGTTTCTTTGTATTTCAGGATGTACAAGAAGGACGGGCTGGTGGGAGGCCACGTCATCATGCTGGGCGCGTCGGAGGCCAACACAAATGCAGCATTGGACGCTCTGCAGGCGTATCCGGGAGGACTGCAAGTAGGCGGTGAGCAGTGTAGATTGTATTAATACTATTAAAATTGCAATAGGGGGGCTGACGAGTGTATTTCGCTGTTGCAGGTGGCATCAACGCTGACAACTGCCAGTTCTTTGTGGAAAAAGGTGCGAGCCACGTGATTGTCACGTCTTACGTGTTCCGCGACGGACAGATCGACTTCGAGCGACTGGAGAAACTCAAGCAGCTCATTGGCAAAGAGCACCTGGTGTTGGATCTAAGTTGTCGCAAGAAGGCGGAGGACAACAAGTTCTACGTCATGACGGACCGTTGGCAGAAGTTCACTACCACCTCAATTGAGTACGTTCCGGAGTTCGGCGGCCGGATATTGAAGCTAACATTTTGTTGTGGTGTGTTGCGTAGTGAGGCACTGTTCCACCGTCTTGCTGAGTATTGCGATGAGTTTTTGGTACACGCTGTGGACGTTGAAGGAAAGCGATGTGGAATTCAGGTATGGATCTTTTTGTCGGTTGTTTTGCTGCTGAATCTAGAGTACTAACAATGCGTTGTGTATGTTGTAGCAAGAGCTTGTGGAGTTGCTTGCTAAGTGGAGCCCATTACCGGTTACGTATGCTGGTGGTGCCAGTTCTCTGGTATGCGTGCTTGATACAGATATTAATTGTCGAAACTAACTGGGTTGCTTTCAGGATGATCTGGACTTCGTGGAGCGCATCGGAAACAGCAAGGTAATTGGTTTAGCAGTGGTGAATCAATGGATGGGCTGTGACTGTAATTAACTGTGTGCATCGTGTTCAGGTGGATCTTTCGATCGGCAGTGCGTTAGACATCTTTGGTGGCGATATTCGCTATGAAGACGTCGTTGCGTGGGATAAGAAGCGCGCGGAGAAATAGGCTCCATCGTAGCATGATGCCTGTTGAGGTTGTGCTCAAAGTTTAGATAATACACCTCCTAGGCTAAGAGCTTCATTCCTTTCCTATAAGTACAAACACAATCGTCGCTCGTTGTGAACGTGTTACCAGTGGTAACTTATCAACTCACAACTCAACTTGCTCTGCTGAATCTAACTTGCATGAACACTACTCCGTAGTAATAGACAAAATTCATAAGTTTCACGTGTGAGGGTGAACTTCACACAACGAAAGTTTAAATCAAAGAACTTAAATCGAGGTGAGCCGTGTAAGTACACTACTTGTATAATACTATGAAGTACTGTAGTATTTTTCAGTGAGTGTTTTGAAGTTGAGTTTGCCCATCTCCCTTTCTTTAGCGACTTATTGATGCCTGTCATCTTTCGACCGTGTGCAGGACGCTTGATCTCCATCCATTTAGCTTTGGAAGTACCACCGCATCACGATTCTCGACTCTAATAATCAATGTCGGTGTTGCATAAGCAACGGTGACAAGTGCGACGTGACCATATTCACCTTTTCATCTTATAAAGCTGCTGCTTGGAATCCAATGCACATCCACGATGCAGGCAGCACTCGAAACCCAAAAAAGTGAGTCTGCTCCGCTCGTAGCTTGCAGCTATCGAACCAACTTGTCAGATTTCAATTCACCAAGTACCATCAAGTTTATCATTTTCACTACCGTATACCAACCACAACAACGATGGAAATATCTTCACCTTCTCCAAGCAGTTCCAGCGACTACGTCATGGTAGTATCGACACCGAAAGACACAACCACGATACCCTCTACACCGAACGTCCACGCTCACGTTCGTCCTCGTTGGGTTTTGTACGCCAACGTATTGGTATCACTCCTTCAACCTCTTCAATACGGGTGGTCGACCACGCAACTAAACTTGACAACTTTCAACAACGAAGAAGAATGTGACGCCAGACCTGTTGTCTCAGGAACGTGTCTAATGTTTCCAGGGCATACCAAGACACAATGGACTATCGCCGTCAGTGCTTGGATCCTGGGTGGTATGATCGGCGCTCTAGTGATCGGACGATTCTCCAACAAGTTCGGACGCAAGCGCATCATGATGTCCAATTGTCTCTTCATGATTGCAGGTGCTGTGGTACAAGCCAGTGCCTCCAGCATTTGGATGTTCATCGGAGGACGGGTGGTATCTGGGATAGCGTCGGGTGGTGCCACCGCGGTCATCCCTGGATTCATCAATGAGATTTCACCTCCAAACCTCCGCAACAGCCTCGGTGTTGGCTTTCAGATCGCCATCACGGTTGGAAATTTACTAGTCGCGATCACGTTTTTCTTCGCCAACACGAGCAGCGGTTGGCGTTATATTGCAGGGTTCCCTACTGTATTAGCACTACTGTTCTTGGTTTTAGCACCGTTTGTGGTTGTTGAAAGTCCTGCATGGTTGACCATGGTTGGAAAGCAAAAGCTTGCCGAGCGAGAGCTGGCACGACTATATGGCGAAGAGAATGCATATCTCGCAAAGACGTGGATCAAACAAGAGCACATTGCATCACGGGTGGATTCAAGTAGTAACAACGAAGCAGGACAGCAGAACACGGCGAATTCGGATGCAGCAAAGCCGAGTAGCTTCGCCAAGTTGCTCTCTCCATTGCTCATCCGACAGCTATTAGTTGCCATCGGTGTAGCTGGAGCCCAACAACTTACGGGTATCAACGCCGTCTTCTTTTACTCATCCACTTTGTTCGAACAAGCCGGGATCTCTGACGATCGAATCGGTATTGTGGCCGTCAACTTCGTCAACGTGTTACCGACAATGTTTTGCGGGATGTTAGCGACATGTCTGGGCAACCGTAAATTGATGCTGTACGGACTGGCGGGTATGTTTGCCAGTGCTGTGGGTATCACAGTGTCGCTTGTTGCTAGTTTACCTGCACTCGCCATTGTGTTCACAGCATGCTACGTGACGACATTCGGTTCGAGTCTCGGCTCGTTGGCATGGGTAGTCATGGCGGACCTCTTCCCGGACGATGTGCGAGCTGTGGGAAATTCTGTCTGTGTGGGATGTAGCTGGCTGTGTAACCTTGCGGTAGGTCTGGGCTATCCGTACATTGCTGCTGGTTTGGTCAACTTCAGCTTCACTCCATTCATGTGCACGGTTGCGTTGTCGTTCGTCTTCGTGTACACTGTTGTACCAGACACGTCAGGCAAGACGATGCAAGAGATCCAGGCCGAATTCAACGCAAGACGCCTAGCCAAAAAATAGGATAATGAAAAGAGCTATTGCTGGAAGGGTGCAAGTTGAAGTGACAATGTTGCGTGAATTAAGTTGCTTATCTCCCATATTATCCAATCTCCTGTTGTATCGGATGTATCCACGTGACGAGCTAACCTCTATCTTTTTATAACCATCTGATTGTGCTGAACTCGTTCTGACTCACGATCACTTGCATTCACTATGCTAAGCTGTTGGTCCGCCTTTCCAGCGAGCAGCTCCGCAGCTCCTCGCGCTTCATCATGGAACAAAAGCCCGTGCAATCGCTTTAGCACAATTTCTTCCTCTACGTAGCGGTCAACGACCATGAGCATGATGGGACTGCGTCCGTTGGACCCCAGGACAGGCAGCCATCCAGTTCTCGGCGATGGTGGCGGCATGTTCTCCATTCCAAGCTTCCCGTCGGATGTCCACCCAGACCCCGAGATGATTGACGACAGCCCTGTGCTCCTACGTCCTGGTTCGTCCGTTGCAATGTTGCGAGGGCAGCACTTGGAAGAAGACGTCGGGCAACCGTCGTGGTACGAAGAAGAAGCCACATCCAAGCGCTTAAGTTGCTGTCAGGTCATTCGTTTGTGCTTCGACTCGCTCTTGTTGTTAGCAGCAGGTGCTGGCGTCGTGTTGGCTGCCTATTTGCCCGTGGACATTGAACGCGGATTGCGTCATGGAGGAGCGCTGCCTTATGTCTACGCAGTGTTTGTGGCTATTGCAGGATACGAATTTGCGTGGTTGGCTTATCGTGTGCGACTCAAACTCTTTATGCCGTTCAAGCTGCACGAAAAGCAAACGTCACGAGAAATGTACAGACAGATCATTGCTTACGCTGTGGATGAGGAGACGAGTGCCGTTACGCCACTGGCGGAGAAGATTTTCTGTGGGAGTAAGGTGGTAGCAGCACTAGTGATGTCAACCCTGGCTGCGGGAGGAGCGGTGGGGTTGTGCTTCGTACCTGGAATCACGCAAATGCCGATGATCTACGTTGGTGTTTGCACCTTTGTGAGTACGCTTTCGGCTGCATTGTCGCCTAATATGCCGACAGCATTGTGCGTCTTGGTTCGTTACGCGTATTTCTTCCTGTCGTCGTTGAATGTAGTGTTGCGCAACGATTTGAGACCGTCGCGTGTTGGTGGCAGTGCTGCTAGTGGCAATGGTAGTGGCGATTTCGATGATGGATTGGACAGCCGACATGCGATGGACAAGTATCTTGCGGTCGTGGTGGAGTCGTACTCGCTGTTGCTGCTTGGTGTGTGTCTGTTGCTGGTCATTCGTGCCGTGACAAGCAAAGACTCTGTGGAATCAACTCTTATGATTGTACTGGATGTCACCGGGTTGCTCTATCTGAGCTGCTCCGCAGCGGTGCTGGAGCTGTTCGAACAATCGACTCGAGTTCGCGCAAGTGGCGCGTTGGCTGGGTTCTTTGCAATAGTGTGGAGTTCTGAGATCGGAGCGTTCCTTACTGCGCGATTGCTGAAGGCGATGCAGTTCCCGTGGATGCATCCGTTGTCCAAGCACGTGTCATCGCAACAAAATGTAGAGAAGATGCTCGGTGCGATTGGTTTTGCTGTCGGTGCTGCATTCGTCGCTTCCAGTTTCGTTGAGTTTGACATGAACATTGAGTATGTCGCGTTGGTAAGCGCCGCTGCTGTCATCTGTGCCCACATCGGCAAGCTTTTTCTCGTTAGCCTCAAGAAGATCGCCAAGGTCTCCAAAACAGGCTCATACCTACGTGTTGGTGGTGGTGTTCTTGACCGCCTGGATACGCTCCTCTTTATGGCCGTAGTGTTTGCTCCATTCTTCCAGCGTGCTGTCTACAATCAGCCGCAGTGGTGATCAGCTTGTCAGAACGAATGCAAGCGAAGCACCAACTAACCCGAAGAAAATATTTAACGGTGTTGTCAATGTTCATTGTTTTCATCAAGCATCCTGCGCATTTCGAAGCATGTTCTTACATGACATTGCAGCCCTTCTCGCCGTCCTGTAGGTCAGAGACATCGTCGTCGTCGTCGTCGATTTCGGCCTGACCTTCTTTTGCCTCAGTGCTCGACTCAGCATTTCCATCGGTAGCATTCTGAGCACCTGCCTGCTGCTTCTTGATCACCTTGCGCAACCTCTCAACGTCATGCATGGTGAGGACAGTGCTGTTGCGGATCACTAGCTGGTCGTTCAATCCAAGCGTTTTGCAGCTCAACTCCAGCTTGCGCGGCTCACTATCGGGATCATCCAAACCCAGCAACTCACCCATTGTGTTTTGCATGAACAATGGCTGTTTACCAATGAGCTCGATCTGCGCGTTCAGTGCTCGTGTCAGCCATGCCAGCTCGGTCACATCAGGGACGCTAGGGTCTCCCTTACGGAACACCACAGCAGACGGGAAAAGTGCCTCACCCTTGACCTTGGCAATAGGCAGCGAATGCTTAGCAATGATGTCCAAATCGTCGAACGGCACTGAAGTCTGCGGACCGTAAAGAATAGACATCTCCTTAGCTCCCCACATGATCTTGTTCTCACCAGTACCGCTAGCTGCGCTTCCAGACGGAGTGCAGCTAACTTTGTGATCCTTCCAGTGGCCACGTTGGCACTGTGCGTCGCAGTAGAACGTGCACTTGCAGCGTGTGCAGCGCTTGAGTTCCTTTCCAGGCGCTGCACGCTTGTCGCACTTGGCACATCGACGTAGCTCTGGGTTTTCCATAAGAGCAAGTTGTTCTCCAGGAGGCAGAACGCGGCGCTCCAAATCCGCACGCGTGTAAAACAATGCCATACCACGAATATGATCACCTCCTTCGCCATCTGGCCCACTCCCCGTGTGTGTGCTGATCACAGAAGAAAAGACCGTTCCTCGACCCACATGATGGCGAGCATCTAACCGAAGCTCTTCATCACTCACAGCATCAATCTGGATAGCCTGTCGCTCAGCAAGATTATTCCACGGCTCCAGCTTCGCGTACTGCTCACAGGCCGAATAGAAGGCAGATAGAGCTTCCGGAGTCACGCCATCACCTGAGATCAATCCAGCACGCTCACTCACTTCAGCCACTGAAGCAAGATCTTTCCGAATCAAGTGCTGTGAGAGCTCTCTGCATTACCGCAACATCGTATCGTTAGCGATTAATTCATATATCAACAAACCGAAAGCTGTTTTTTACGTACTGAATGTAAGCGTCGATACCGTCCGATTCGGACAGGTAGGAGCACTCAATCCCCAATGCTGAGTAGCTTTTGCGTAACTTTCCCACGAAGTCCTTGTCTGGGAAGACGATTTTGTCAGGACGGTGCTGAGGCGTGCTAGTGGGAGGGTCCAGCATGGCCTGCAGGGTCAGATCCAGCACCGTTTGTGGGGACGGATACACCTCAGGAGGGTCGCAGATCTTCTTGGACACGACTTGACCCAGCGGATACAAGTTGTTCACCAGGATACAGTACGGTCGACAAGGCACCGCGTCCTGTCCGTCGTCCGCTCCAGCGCTGGACGCCGACCACACACGAAGTTGACGCACCACGACCTGCCAGACCTCCAGCTGCTTCTTCTCCAGCTTCCGATAGCGCTCCACCTGGGGAGGCGTCAGCAGCATCTCCGTGCTGATCACAATGTCGGCTAATAGCAGCAACAAACAGGATAACGTAAATTAGATAAAGTGTTCAAGGTATTGATGCATTGAGAATGAAAGCACACACCATCGCCTTCCACTTCGAACTGCGTGGGCACACGTGGCACATCTTCCGTATCCGAGTCCGAATCATCCTGTGAGTGAGTAACCGCGTTAAAATAACGTAAAAAGCAGTAAGAAGAAGAGAATTTGCTAGAATTGAGTTGGGAGAGAAGATAGCGACATAACTCTCGATACACTAAGCGGTTGGAGACCGCAGCGGCATGATTCGAGCCACTAGAACATGGTAAAGATCTTTAGCACAACGCTACACACCTGGAAGTTGTTCCACTTCTCGTATTTCTTGGTCAAGAACTGCTCGCCGGATGCCATCTTCTTCTGAAAACGTGCAGTCCAAAATGTATCCACTGGCGGGACTATTTCTGAGTCTGAGGAGGTCACAAAAATATTTGAGCCTATTCTGAGTCTGAGTCCATCACAATCCGAAATAGTCCCATTAGGTCATTCTCCAATTGATCGCATCATGGACATCGTGGACACTCTGCAGACGCAGCGCGAAGAGCTACTGGCTGCTTATGCCTCCTCCAGTGACCGCGAGACAGCGCAGAAGCTCGTGCAGCAACTCAAGAGTCTGTCTGAGGAATTGGAGCTCGTAACAGCCGCTGTTTCGTCCTCTGCAGAGTCCACACTGTCTCCGGACTTCTACGCGAGCTATCTGCTGGTCGTTTTGCTGGCTAAAAGCCTCAATGATGCGCGTTTTCTGTGGAAACGCATTCCAGTCGAGATGAAACAAACTTCGGAAGAGCTTTGCAACGTCTGGGAGGTCGGCAAGGCGCTGTGGGAGCGGTGAGGAATGATACATGCAGTGGAAATGAAAGATATTGACCTTTGTGATAGGAACTTGGCAGCGGCGTACGCTGCAATGGATTACGACTGGTCTCCATCGTTGCAAGGCCTTATCGAGGCGCTCAAGAGTACGTGGGCGATGTATTTATTGCTGATGAGTTATTTACTGATGACTTTATGCTGCAGCTTCTACCCGTGAGGGGACAGCGGAACTGCTGAGTCTGGCGTACTCAACAATCTCCGTGAGTGACGTGGCATTGGCGCTCGGCTTTGCTCGACATGAAGACGCTCTGCAGTGTGAGTACTTGATCTGTATCATTCTTAAAGAAGATACGATAGACTTATCTCTTTTCTTGTGATCGCTGCAGACTGTTCATCGCTGGGTTGGGACGTGTCAACCGCGGATCAATTGATTCTACCGAAGCCATTGGGCAACGTGCGCCGTGGACCGTCGACAGTCGTGGATCTAGACCAACTCGACACACTGTCCAAGACGGTGTTGCATTTGGAACAGAACACGGTGCTCAAGTTGCCATGAAGGTACGAAGGAAGTCCTAATGTTTCGGTGTGACCGTAATGAGGCGCGTTGACAATCAATATAAACCGTCGCCTGCCGATCTTTCAGACAACCGTTCGCCTCGTATCTTTGTTTTAGATGCGGATGGAGAAGCGCAAGTCTCGTCGCAAGATTGGAGAGCTCAAGGCCGCAGCTCACGTTGCAAGTGACGCCGAGTCCACGGTCAGTACACGCAGTAGCACCAGCAATAGCAGCAATACGTCGTCGAAGCAGAAGCAGGGACTCCTCACTAGTCGCGAATCAAGGTCCAAAGAGGAATGCAAGCAGATGGGAGATGAAGATGACGATGATCAAAACAACTCTCTTGAAGCCCGTTTGGGGGCGATATTGGAGACGACCGAGGTGCAATTGGTCATGATTTTGCTCATCGCTCTAGATGTCTGCTGCTCGGCATTGGAAGTACACCTGCGTGACCAGCAGCAATTGGCAGTTGCATTGCAACAACTCAAAACTGATGGTAAACAAAGTGCAAGCACGGAGGTGGCAGTATCGCTATTGGTGCGGGTTGTGACTCGTTTGGTGGAGTCTTTCACGGGCTTCACACTGTTCCTCTTTTTGATCGAGTTGATCATCCTACTCGCGGCATTTCGACAGAAATTCTTTGCACATGCAGGATACATGATGGATTTGGCGGTTGTCAGTTTATCTCTTGTTGTGGAGCTGTACACGCAAACAAAAGGTGATCTTGTAGCCACAGTTCTAGTTCATGCAAGAAGTCGTGCTGAGTTTTGTTAATTTTGTTGTGTTTCAGCTGCACGGTTGCTAGGTATTCTACGGGTCTGGCGAGTCCTGCGTTTAGTTCGAAGACTTGTCGATCACGAACGTGCTGCTCATGACGCAACGCGTTTATTACTTGAACAGGAGCAATTGGTAAGGACTTTGTTGTTGTATTGCGCAATGCGTGATTGAATACTGAACTCGTCGAATGTGCACGGTTACAGAAATTTCTCCACGTTCGTATGCAGAAGGATGCAGCGCATGAATCGCTCAAACGAGAGTACGAATCGCGAGACGGGATCGAGCAACTCTTACGCGGCTACAAGGACGAAATTGTGACGCTGAAAGAGGCGCTGCAGATCGCTGCACAGGCTGTGGTGACGATAACAGAAAATCGTGGCGTAGATCCCGCAGAGAATCGTGACGTAGATACCGAGCTATACGAGCATTCAGAGTCTGCAATAGCCGAGAACGCTTTTGGCTCGTATCCTGTGATGGCAGGTGATGACTACAGCGAGGAGCACATGTACTACCATCAGGAAACGGCGGCAGTACATCCAACAGAACTGCAAACGGATCTGCAAACACAATACTGGCAAGAAAGTGAGGAGAGTGAATCCAACCACCAGGAAGCAGCTGTAGTATACCCAACAGCGATGAGTGAGGTGAAGGAGGAACAGTGGCAAGAAACTGAAAGAGAGGATCGAGACCAAGATGCTGGGGTGAACTCGACGGACATGCCGGTAGATTCAGAAGAGCATTGCGAAGGGAGCGAGAGCGAATTTGAAGATGCTGTGGATAGCTAATACGATGACATTGTCTATCACTTTCGTTCCTGGCATGAATTGCGTAGCTTGGCTTAACATAATACCATCAGGCTGATGACGCATCAGCTAAGGGCACTTCACTCGACGCCATTTCCAGTTCATCAACAATTTTGCATGAACCGCGACAGGATTCGTAAACTGCTGAATCATTGCAAGTGGAAAGTATCATTGGTAGCATACTTTACACTACTACATACATCGTCGTCTCATGTCAATTGCATCGCTTTTTGCGTGTGGTGACAACAGCAAGTTGCAGTGTGAACTCTTCCAATCTCGTCCAGGGATGAGAACCAGCAGCCAATCGAAGCGCGTTCTGGCGTGTTTGCACGCGGCTTTGTCCATCTGTTCGCGTCCTACCTTAAGGCGACGTATTTCCTACTTTAGTGTCGCCGTCGGAATTATACTTGTCTTTTGTATCGCGTGTGAAAGGGATGGACTGACATCCTAAATTAGGCCCCGCGTGCGTAGCCACTCAAGGAGCTCACTTCCACTTTAGACTGCTGCAGCGCAAGTCAAACTAGAGACGACAACATGGGTGACTACGGCCAATACGATGTGCCCAAGGCGGACGAGATGATCAACTTCAAGGTGGGCCAGCCCGCGCCCTCCATGCTGCCGCTGGACAAGATCCGCGAGGCGGCCACGCTCAAGTTCGGCGAGCAGGACCCTATGTTCCTGCAGTACGGCGTGATCAAGGGCTACCCTAAGTTCCGCAAGACGCTGGCCGAGTTCTTGACCAAGGGCTACCAGCACGACGTGGACCCCGAGAAGCTCTTCGTGACCAACGGTGTCACGGGTGGCTTGTCGCTCATCTGTTCGCTGTTCCTGCAGTCGGGAGACCTCGTCTTCATGGAGGAGCCGTCGTACTTCTTGGCCCTAAGCATCATGAAGGACTTCAAGATCAACGTGCGTCAGATCCGCATGGAGGAAGACGGACTGGACATCGATGAGCTCGAGCGTCTGCTGCAGCGCGGCATCGTGCCCAAGATGCTCTACACTATCCCCACGTGCCACAACCCCACGGGCCGCACGCTCTCGGTGGAGAAGCGCAAGCGTCTCGTAGACCTCAGTGTCAAGTACGGCTTCATCATCATCGCCGATGAGGTGTACCAGCTGCTGTCGTTCCCGCACGTGACTCCTCCCCCGCCCATGTTCACGTTCGACAAGCACGACACGGTGCTGGCACTTGGCAGTTTCTCCAAGATTCTCGCTCCTGCCCTTCGTCTGGGCTGGATCCAGGGTTCGCACAAGCTTCTGAACAAGATTGAGGCTTGCGGACAGCTCGACTCCAGCGGTGGCATCAACCCCGTCATTTCCGGCATTGTCCACTCGGCTATCGCGTCGGGTCTGCAGCAGCAGCACCTTGACACCACGGTGCAGACGCTGTGGGAGCGTGCTGATGCTCTCATGACGGAGCTGAAGGCTCACCTGCCCGAGGGTTCGACCTTCGAGGTCCC
>NBNE01000353.1:0-25025 GCA_002215365.1 Phytophthora megakarya
ACGAATCTCTCATACATCGTGGCGAACTCTTAAAGTACAGCATCAGACTCAATGAATTTAGTGAAATATCGTGAAGAAATTCTATTCTCTATAGCGAAAACTTTATTGAAATGCGCGAGACTCTTATCACACACTGTGTCAACTGGGCTCCTGTTGATCTTGCCCAATATTTTCCCGAAAAATTCTGTCAATTCGGTGAGTGAATCAAGCTTCTTCACATTGAAGATTCCATCGGCTTTCGTTTGGTCAAGTCTTATCATTCTCTACTCATTGTCGTTGTTGCATGGCGTAACTTCGTTGGAAGTACTTACTGGAGCTGTGGGTTATTTTTTGTTACTGAGGTTATCGACGACGGTAACCACAGGCAAATTAATGATCGGGCCCGAATGAAACACGCCGCTCCGATGAATGTGATGCCCAAAGCGACAAATAGAATGGTGCAACCACGCATTGGTCGAAAGGGATCAATTTTAATGATACGGCGTAGGAAATCGATTATGACATTAGTCGATGCTGGGTGGTGAAGTGTGGCAAATTCAGAAGTTATAACATAACATACTGATTTATTGGTTGTATGCATTGTAGTGCACAGGTGTGTCTACAGCTTAGATATTCCGTACCATCAACATTAGGATTCGGCGTAACGACGTTATTTGTACCTTTATCATTGATTTTTAGCTGTAATGTGGCAACAATTCACACTAGTGTTTTATCTCGAGCTGCAGAATTCGGAGATATGCGTACTGTCATGTGGTTGCTGCTACGTCATTTCGTTATAAAGGAGACACAAACTGTGAGTTCATATTTGCCTTAAATGTTACTACCGTAGTCGAACCGATCATTTTGCGACGGAAGTTAGTAGCTTTCTGAATATGGTCAACTGGGAGTTGTCCAACTTCTTTATGCTGTATCCAATGTTGATCTTCTTCTTTTGTATATCGTGGTCGGATTGAATCTGTGTCATATTGAGGATATCCAAAATTCACTGTCAGTAGTTACTTGCCCATAAGTGGGAAATTCGTACGTACATGTATTAAATGCTTATCGTTGATTGATGATAGGTGGAAGTTTTGGTATGAAAACTAGTTATTCATGTTCGTTGCCATATCATGTTGCCCATGTCGATAGAGATATCACGATCTGTGAAGGTACTGCTGTGAAATGACAGTAGATTGTGATTATTTAACACTATTACAGGAATGCACAAAAGGGTTTAAAAGATTTTTGAATATTGACGTGGGGTCTGCCAGACATTCAGGTTTAAAGATGGTGTGATCCACTCGATACGCCCAACATCAAGCCAATCGATTATTCCATGGAGATAAGTAACTTCTACTATTGTAGTGTTTGAGACCGAGCATTGTGTCCAACACAATCCACCCAGCGAAGCGAGGCAAGTAATACCCTTTGCTAGACTTAAACTTGCACTGATAGCCCGTTTGTGGGGCTCCACTCGGCTTGTTGTGTTAAATTATAGATTATCGCTTCTTTTTCGTCGAGGTATATGTCAGTGATAATGCAGCCAACTATTGGTGTACGGACATAATCCCCTGTAGGACTGTCGTACAACTTACCCTTCACTACGAGGAGCAGTGCATTATTTTGCTATTGAAATTGAACAAATTCTTGTCGGCCAATGCGGAAAATGCCAAGATTATGTCATTTTTAATGTTGGTATGTCATCTAAGATGAGTTCGTTTATTTTCTAACATTTTTACTGGGCCCGGTTCATGAACCCATTGTACATCGTGGCGGCCCACGAATACGCATTTTTGAGTGCAGGATTGGACTCAATGAAGTTGGTGAGTGCATTTGGAGAAACCCCATCCTCCTTCCACTGAGCAAAACCTTTCTTGCGATGATTGGATGAGCTGCCACGCAAACCATCAATCGTGTTCTTATCGATCTTGCCTAAGATTTTCCCGTTTAATCGAGCAAAAATCTCGTCGACACAACGCTATAGCATGCACGCATACTTTGTTGGATGGAGGCAACCTGCAATGAATAGTGCTGCTGCGATGGTTGGAGGGGAGGTTGAGAACTGAAACACCTTGACCTGCGGCCTATTTTGTATTGCGTACTTGCATGTACTACACCCCAACGTAATGTTTCGATTACTACCTGCAATACTTCACGTATTACGAACATAATTTGATTCCAGATATGATTCGTAATACGTATTATTGCCGGGATCTCATTCGATTCCAAATTAAAGTAAGGGTCTGGTCGCGTCAATTTTCCTAGGGAGGTGATATCAAAGAATATGATAGCCAAAAATCCATCAATATAAGCTAGCTTTGCATATCGTGGTCCCACGTGCAACGTGTCACGTTGATAAAAACTGCATTTTGTTTGGGAGTGCAACTATGCTTGTATTTTACAAATAACTGATTGGCGAAACTTACAATTTGTAAGCTAAAAATGCGGTAGTAATGATATGCTGCATTGGAGATGTAAATGTTCCTTCAGCGATTAACCTTGCAAGTTACAACACGATTTGCCCTTTTACAGAAGCAAGCATCAAAATTGATGGTGCTCATTGCTTAAGACAGTTAATAAATAATCGCCGAAAGGCAGAAGTCCAACGTCATCAAACTGACAACTTCAAGTAATTAAGGTTTGTGCGGATTAATGAAATTCTACAAAAATAGTTAAGTGCAACGAAATTTGGAGTGTGAAGTCTACATCTTGAGATACTAAAACAATAGATACTATGTAGAATTGGAGAGAGTGCGCTTGATATTTTAAAAATATCGCATTAACTTACAGCGTGTATTATTCGCTGAGATGTTCAAAAATGTCAATGAGTAGGATTGATATGTTATTCAAGAGTGGTGACAGTGTAGTCGAGTGACCACAACGATCTTTGACATCCAGATTGCACAACTTCTAACGTCTTATTCCTTGCTCTTCACGAATCCCTCGTACATCGTGGCGACCCAAGTGTACTTCTGCTTGAGTGCAGCATGAGACTTAATGAAGTTGGTGAGTTCCGTTGGAGAAACTCCATCCCCCATCCACTGAGCAAAAACTTGCTTGTAGTCAGCACGGGGGCTATCGTACAAACTGTCAATTGTGGTCCTGTCGATCTTGCCTAAGATTTTCCCGTCTTCTAAACCACCAAAAATCTCGTCGATACGGTCCGGATGCATGAGCCGATTGGCCTCGTTGATACCGAGTATTTCATCGACTTCCGCCGGCTCAATTATCGTTCTCTCCTCGTTATCACGGCTCAAATCGTTCAAGTCGTAACTTCGTAGGAAACGTTTACTAGAACCCTGGACAGAGGTCATTTTCGCGATTTTCGTCTCCGACGGGATGGCTGTAGATGACGCGTCACCAGTGAAAACGAAGATCAACACTGTAATGATGTAGCTTGCACGCATCACTCGGTGGGATGTCACTTGAATAGTAATAACGAGGTGAAATTGTTGGCGAGGAAGTTGTGAACTGAGACCACGAACTGCTTGCCTTTCTAATATGATCTGTACATCATCAACACGCCGTGATTATGCGTCAATTCAATAGGTATCAATAGTTTAGGTAAAAGATAAATATGATGAAACATGCCTTAACTGTGAGTTGAGACCACACGAACTCTTAACCTACTCGTAGTAGATCGGTATATCATCAACACGCCGTGATTATGCAGCAACTCCATGTGATTCGACAGAAAGTAAATAATATCCACTGGTGTACTTAATTTTGGTTGCAGATACATGTACGAACCATCCAGGTCAAATGTTGCTCATGCCATGAGACTCACGAACTACAAAGCTCCTTTCCGCCTAGCGATTGTTTCTATGCCAGTATTGATAAACACGTCTAGACCGCGTCATGCATCGTGCCCATAAATAAAAATTCCTTTACTTGGTAATGTTGATGTACCATATCCCTAAATACATGTATTAAGCTTAGTGTTTTATCACACAAGCTGCAGCACTTGGAAATTTGAATTTTATACAGTGGCTGCTACGTCGTCACTTCATTATACACGGCTAGTTCATATTTACCTACATGCTACTAGTCGGACTGAGCGTATTGAGACTGAAAGTTGGTACAGCTGACGTTTATGAAAGGACTGAAATCAAAGATGGCTCCTAGTCGCTCGATGTTGATCTCTTCCGATCCCAGAGCTCGTCTTGATGATTCTAGTACCACTACAGTGTGGGTATTGCAGTTAATAATGGGCATCTTGCTGTCCTTCAGACGGAGGCACAATGCTCTTGTCAACAGGAACTGCACTATACTACACCGTACTATGTATCCAAACCGGAGACACGAAGTAAAAAGCACTTGTTACGTGACAGCCAGAAGCATAAGTCTTGTAAGGTATCATCCTGGGTGGAAGAACTGATGGCAAACATTATCGTCAATGTTACCGACGGTGATTCTATAAAATTGGGAGGAAGCTCGTTCGTTTCATTAAAATCATTCTGGTATTATACTGTAGCGGCAAATTAAACTCTACAATTAAATGTGCCAAGCTGCATTTTGATGAACTCCCCGTGCTACATGTCTTGAAGTTTTTGGAATATCTCCATTGACGTGTTCCCCTAATCAACATTTTTCGACGTCAAAGCGGTGATTTGTTATTGTGGTCGAGTAATTGTTACCTCTTAGTAAAGATCTAACTTTTCACTAAAAGTAAGGTAAATGTAAAAGCTGGGCGTTCGACCTCACGTCAAAATCGAGAACGACAGAAGTTGGGTGCTTTTTCTACCAATACCTGCTTCTTTTGATTTAAGGTTTTTATCTTTAGTGTAGCTATCATCAGCTTAGATTTAACCTTTTCGAGAGATTCTTGATGAGATTCACTTCGTTCTGCATAAAAAAACTCGCAATACTAGTATTTATCTCTAAATGCAGTTCATTTTGTTGGATACATATGTGTATATTCGTCACCCACTTCAAGGTCCACTTCTAAAGTTGCTATTAGCATCGTGCCCGATGCCTACAGTCAGCGGGAACCGTCATTCAAGAATGTGGACGTGGACTACCCCTCGCATTTCTATGGTATTAGCTGCTAAAGTACACCCATATACCCTTATCGTCAACTTCGAAGTAGCAGTTTTGTGATCACTTTTCAATTGTCCGAGAACACCACAATGGACCCCGATGCCTTCAGCTTTCATCGCCTTCTCAGCGCCAGACGTTCGGAAATGCTCAATCTGACTATTACCACCACGACCAGCAGAGAAAACGACAACCTCCCTGAATATATGCCGTACACGATGTACACATTCCAATTAAACAGCTCTAATGGGTGGACAATTAGGAAACGCTATTCACAATGCTACGCATTGTACTTCAGATTACGTGAAGATATAACGTGGCGTTCCATCCGCTTCAAGCAATCCGAATTGTTTCAACCACTCTTAAGCATGCTTAATAAGGCATCAGGGACCGAGTTTCCTCCTAAAGAATCAGATGAGTCGGACATCGTTGTCCAAGAACGACGCAACGGGCTTTCCAACTTCGTGCTAGCATTACTGGCGATTTACACGGATCTGGACGTTTTGATACAAAGTGGAGTTCATGAGGTTTCGCCGCTCACACGGATTTATTCAGATCTTGTGAAATTCCTTGAAATTCCTCACAAACGAAAGGAGATGGCGATACAAATGACCCAATTAATTCTCGTATTGAAGGAAGCACAGCTCGCGACATCTTGTTGTATTTGTTTGAGCAGTGTACACCCAAGCAACGATACGCTGGAAATGGAGTTGGAAAGAAGACAGTACTCGATAATGTCAAAGATAACCGTCACCCCAATGTCTTACATCGTTACCGATGCCTCCTGGCGATACACACAGTATATTTTCACATTTGAGAGCTCCGATGAAATGATGAAGTGGATATTACCGAAACGTTACTCGGAATGTTACAATCTTCATCGGAGATTTCATCAAGGAATACTTTGGGGCTGGACGTGTTTAGCTCATCAACAAGCGTTCGAACCACTTACCAGGATGATACAGCGTGCAGCAGGACCTGATTTTCCACGCAAGCATCTGTGTCATGACAACCAAGCTATTATTCGTGAACGCAGTCAGAAACTTGCAAACTTCTTGTTGGTGGTCTTGACGGCATACACACAACTAGAAGTGCTGAAACGATTCGATGGATATCCACATCTTCAATGGTTATTTCGTCTCGTAGAGAAGTTTCTGGCCATACCACCTCAGTGGAAATCGTTCACAGTGCGAAATTTCACGGAGATGGTGACGTCAGAAGAAAACTTGAGTCGAAGGCATCCTTATACGACCGATACTACGTTGGTAACACTTCCTTGCGGACATGCTTTCCACGACGACTGCATCATTTCATGGTTTTGTTCTAACGCCACATGCCCGATATGTCGTCGAGCGATTTCGTAGCACGATTTTTTCTTACCAAAATGATTAAAATTGAATTAACGCTTACGACAATATAAGTAGAAGGTGAAAAGAATCCAAGTGATGATATCTCTCATCCAAAATCAAATAAATCAAGAAGACTCTATACTTGAGATATCTCGGAGGCGGTCGAATCTGCCCCCATATCGAACGCTGTTCTCAGGATATTTATCGAACAGGTAGCAGGCCATCTCAAGATGATTACGAGAAAGGGCCGATTCCAACGCCACCAACACGCCAAACTTTTCGCCATGATCAAATAACCATCGAACAACTTTGAAGTGACCATGTTTTGCTGCTGCCTCCAATGATTTATCCGTATATGACATGGAACAATTCGAATGCAACCATTGCAGTACCTCTATAAAACCTCCCGCAGCTGCTTTTTCCATAGCTGCAGCACTACAGCCCTCAGTACGTTTCTCGTGCAACCACTTAACGATATCCATCCGACCATAACCAGCAGCTTCATCCATAACTCTCTCTGTGCACTTAGCTGTCGTATTTTCATGGAGCCATTTCACCATCTCAAAGTTACCAGCGGCTGCTGCACCATCCATAGCTTTAGCAGTACAACCTTCGGATCTGTTCCCATGCAACCACTGAATAATTGCAAGTTGATTATTCATGAAATAGTTAGGATCATCGCATGACGACACCTGTGCGTAGCGGATAGCTGCTTCGTCGAATGCATCACTTGTACAGCCTTCCGATCGATTCTCATGCAACCATTGCACCACATCTAAATGTCCATTTACTGCAGCTTTATTCATAGCAAACTTAGTACATCCCTCCTGCCGATGTTCATGCAACCATTGCACCACGTCTAGATGCCCATTCGCTGCAGCATGATTCATCGCAAACACGGTACATCCCTCGTTTCGGTAATCATGCAACCATTTGACAACCTCTAGGTGTCCATGTGACGCAGCGAGATTCATCGCATTGGTTGTACAACTTTGCCAGATTTCAGCGTATGTGAGCAATCTGCATTTATCTTGATCTACTTTGCTGTATTCCAGTCTATCGGCTTGATGTAACAACTTCAATACTTCCAGGTGTCCATGACTGGCCGCACTTTCCATGACTGTTTGATTTTCGTGGTGGTCTCCTTCCTGGGAATATTCACTATAAAATTTGGCGCTGGAATATCGTTCAAGTAGCCACTTCACCACGTCAACATTCCATTCATCTGCCGCTGTTTCCATAAGAATCACTAGGTCATAAAGAACTCCAACATTTTCCGCATGATGAAACATATACTGAAACATTGCCATATTCCCATAAATAATGGTGCTATCCAACACGCGAAGTATGCTCCATTCAGCACTACCATCCGACATGTAGTTCACTACTAACCACCTTAAAAACTTCATATCTCCTAATTGCACGGCTCGCCTCCCAATACAAGCGACAAGCACAAAAATATCTTCATTCCATTCGAGCACGAATCGTACTGCTTCCCATTGGTCCACTTCTCCTGGGATATCGTTTCCATAGAAGCATTCATCCCGAACGTTGAATCCCTGTGCAAAAGCCCACTTTAATTGTTCTACATTGTTCTGTTTCAAGGCAAAATCTGCAACAAAAGCCTCATCCCGGGCATCATAATCTGATTCAGAGGTTCCAAGCTTCTTATGAAGCCACCGTACCATATCCCAGTGTCCTTTCTCCGCTGCAAGATCCAAACTTTTGTGGCTCCACGTGATCCCTCCATGTGAGTCATCGTCTTCTAACAATTGCAAAGCCCACAATTGGCCTAATTTTGCAGCTTCCTCCACAACCTCTTTTTTCACTGGGCACCCAGAAAAATGCCTCAATAGCCATTGAATCATCATCAGGTCTCCTCGACGGAGTGTCTGTACTAGTGCCTTGGAAAACTCCGATTTATAATAATAATCTTTAGTCTGGAGAAGCCTTGCGACGCTCCATCGACTGCTCTCAATGGGTTCAAGACTCCGGGTCCATACCAAATCCAGCAGAGCCACCGACCCGCTGGAACTCAACTCGATAGCTTTTGAAAGAGACAGATCGGCTACTAAATAGTCGGAGATAACAGCAGCAATGGGCTCGATCGTCAAGTTGTCATCTAGCTTGCCCAAGACGAGGATCACGATCTTAAGTTGCAATGGTGGGGACATTGCTAAAACGAAAGTGTCGGATGAGGTCGATGGGTATCTTGGGTACAAGTATTTGTTATGGTGAACTTGGACTGGCGACATAACAGTTCAACCTAGGTGTATTTTTCTGGAGGGGTGCATTTATCGGCACCAATGACAGTTTATTCAGCTGATTTTGAGATACCTCCGACGTAAAAGTTATTGGATCTAGATCGGCCACGCCTTCTCGAGGTGGTCCTGGAAGTGTTCATCATTAAAAGGGACCTCAACATCACCGAAGTTCTTATTGTCGTTTAGGGTTCCACGAGCTGCGTCCGTGAGTTGGTCCCACATGATCAGGTCCGGGAACTCTCCATCCCAAGACGAAAAATAAATGTTATTGTCATGGTTGAATCGGAGAGTTGTGTTGGAGCCGTAAGCAAGCGTTTCCCTGCGATATGTCCGACCACTTCTGCTGGTTTTTGATCGATAACCTGCAAAATTATTCGGCCTCATTTTGATATGCTTGTTGTAGTTCGTGTCGGACTTGGATGTTGAGACACCGATAATCTTCGGTGACTCCAAGGCAGGGTTGCCAATCCACACAACCACGCTTTGCCAGTCATGACGCTTATTAGGGAGCCCTATCCACGAAAAACCTTTTGGGAAATACCAAGCGTACATGATGGCCCAGAAATCCTTGTACCAACCAGATCGACCGTAGACCTGACACTCCTTTAGACCATATTTGCATGCATCATTCCCGTTCGTCCCCTTGAGTCCGCCAGTGACCTCACCAGCAGCATTGACAGCAGGAAATGAGACGCAGACAACTGCCGAGGTATAAAGTTGTGGTTTGAATTTGATGGCAGCTTTTTCGGACACCGTGACCGGTTCGGGTTGAGGAAAAGGTTCAATCTTGTCGTGGTCGACAGTCGCAATAGCACAAACAGCCAGTGCTGCGAAAAGAGTGGCAAGCGTTCGTAGATTCATCTCGATTGGGAGAAAGAGATAATGAAATCATTGTACATGAACCAAAACCAACATTGATTAATACTTCTTTCATAATTCACCCATACATATATACAAGTGTTAGAGATTTTGGGTTTACGAACATTGGGACTACGGGTAGCAATCACGATGTTCGTGAACGATTGATCCCAGGGTCTCATCCGGACCTCTACAAACTGGTACCTGAGATTGGTATTGTACCTTCAATTATTCTGTGACTCGACTAGCGCAAACAAAAACTCCGCAGTGAGTATTCATTGAAATTAACAACCCATAATAATTCTTTTGGTGTCTAATGCTGACTTGAATGAGCTCATTGCTCCGACCATTGGCTCGACGATACACCGTATCATACGGTACCCACACTAAGATACAGAAACCATCGAAAATGTTCCAGTATAGAATATTAACCAGTGTTGGGTATCCAGAGCCCGTGTCCAGTCAGTCGGCTCCGACACGGTCGGTATTTTGAATGGTTACCACAGATGGAAAGGGTACCCTGAAGCTCAAAACGAGCATGCTTGGAGGCGATCGAGCTCGATCGTCTTTTTCTTGGATTTCGTTTGTTGAAATCTTTCACATATTTCATCCACATTTTAAACAGTGTACCAAGAATGTCATCCCCTTCATCGGCAAGGCTTAGCAGCGTAAATACATTTCTGGGAGATTCGTTTCGGACAAGATAGCTCGGAATCTTGTTCTTTTGGATTGTGGTAGCAAAGCTTTCCATACTGGAGAATTTCTTGATCATATTGAGGAATTCGTTGAGAGGTCTGTCTTTCAAGTGAGCTTCTACGGCTAAAAACAACGCAACCGTGTTGTCAGGGTGTTTCGTGATGAAAAGATCTAGGTATGAGACCCACGTGCTGAGAACAATCTTATCTCGGAAACTGTAATTAATTACGTCTTGATCAAGTTTAAGCAGCTTGAATACGTCGTTGGTAGATTTTCCACTGTCCAACCACATTTTAAGTTGCGCATCCTCCAAGTATGTGGCCAAAGGGTTTGCCAATTCTTCCGTTTTTACGGTAGTAAGCATCATCGTCACAATAACACGTCAAAATTCTTCGTAAGCATCTCGATCATAGTTGATTTTTCTTCTGTATAATTTGCTTGGAAACGTCTCTAAACGCACTTTCTTGCAAAACATCACCATTTGATTTTAAGTCCGTAGTACAGGCGTACCCGGTTACAAATTGTAACTTACCTAATTTTCGTGCAGTTTACAGTACTAGGCGAAGAATAGGATAGAAAATTAGACACCTCGAAAACACAAAATACACGCCATGTTGGCTATACACAGCACTACTACCCTTAAAATAACTGCACAATGTTATTAGATCATTTCATAAGCACCATGTAGCAGTAACAGTAGGATGATAGGGCTTACTGTAGTAGTCAAATGATCCTACACCATTAATATTTTTGAATCAGATTTAATCTAAGCCAGGTTGATTGTTAGTATACCTTGTATTTCTTCCCCGAAATTTCAGTTCCAAGCGCAGGGCCCAACTCCTGCAGCTACCGCAGCCGCAGCATCTACGCAGCTTTCCCCGAATTGAATTATGGACATCTGACTCGTCAATCACATTTTTTAAAGATTGACAGGTACAAGAAAACATCAATACGCAAAATCATAGAATGCCCACCACAGAACAAACTCATCAACATAAACCAGTAGTTACCGATACATGCATCCCATACCGGTAAGGTGTGGTGTTGTGCTGGACACGACCTGTGGGTTGTCCCCACTCAGCACTTCGTCGCTTACTATCAGGGCCTGCGAACAATTAAATTATTAAAACAATGTATTGGGATTTTTAATTTAATCTTTATTTCGGCGATTTAATTGTTTTAGAATTTTTCACAATTATATGCGAGGTGAAAAGGACTGTTTTAACCGTGAAATTGGGGTATGACAGCCATATTCGCATCGAATTTATCTCGAAATACGCCTTAGATTAGTAAATACGTTTATGGTTTGCGAATAATAGCATCGAATTAAGTCTTTTCATCCACTTTTTTGTAATAAAAGTGAGTTTTACCCATGGGTAAGCTCTCAAAAAATGGTTGAAATATCTGAAAATTAACAAATTATTAATTTTGGCGGATTTGGCCAAAGATTATTCTAACATTATAATTTTTCTATCCCTGCTTACTATCCCAGTAAAACCTGTCGGTGTCACAGTGTGATTTTGTATCATTTGTCAATTGTTGTTCTGAGGAACATTCAGAGGATGTTCAGGTTTCCATTAGGCGATAGGTGTTTCGTAACTACCGGGTGAGAGTCCGAGTCGGTAGCAGAACTCATAGCCCAGTTTAGTCATCTATCAACTTTCTTCGAAGCGATAAGAAACTATGCCTCATCGACCCGCCTTCTGTGCCAGCGTCCCTTCGACGTCACGTCAAACTCCAAGGTCATTGCCGGTGCACTTGCGTTCGTTGGGACATCTCACGTACCGACGCTAGAAGATTCTACATATTTGTCTATTATCTGACTTCAAGGCAATTTGAACGTCGTCAAAGAGGTAAGGCCACACGATAGCGACGAAGAACCCGAATTTGAAGTCAAAATGACAATACTACGTTACCGTGTCGTGGACCAAGGAGAGTCGGATCTGTACCCAGGCTCTTACGTGGGACACCCAATTACGTTTGTACAGCACGCGGGGGACGCCATTAATCAGTGGGGGTACGGCCTTATGACAGGATACTCGATGCAAAACAAGACCGCACTGCTCTACATACGTCACGAAAGGGAGACACTCCAACGTCAACTCTAAACTACTTTAACGGTGATTACTGTCGACCGGCTGAGTTATGCCCTTCGCACTGGAGTGGCCGTCAACAGCACTATTCTCCATGCTCTTGAACTGCTCGATAAACAGAATCAAGTCATTGTTGTGTGCGGCAAAAGCAGGTCCGGTCTACCAGCAATTGTGACTTCGACGCTATTGAGCATGCCGTTCGAACCCGCCCAAGTCGTACCGCTCGTTCGGCCGCACTCGTCGGGCAAGAGTTTTCACGGAATGACGGTTACCTCATGCAGCTGTATCAATCGCATCAAGACCGGCGTGCTACTGTGGCTGCGGTAGGGCGCCCTCACGCAGGAGCTCGGTCTCATCACAGTCGAGACCAACTTTCCGTTAACGTTTCAACCGTGCCGAAGGTTCTTCTTGCCTTACTACCAAAACAAGGTGACAAGTCGATGTGCATGCGCTATTTGTCCAAGAAAGGGTGCAGTGGTCCAGCTCCAGGAACATGTTTCGACCCCAGTCGTGCCCACTGCAAACCGTTATCCCTGCCTGCCGACGCGAAGGACTGCATTGACAAACACTTCCAGGGGTTGGCCTCTAAATTCCAGGACCTCTGACGCCAAGTTGCGTCGTAACCACGCGCGAGAACCCTACCAGCTGACCAACAGCTACGCAGTGCCCAGGTATTGCAAT
This sequence comes from Phytophthora megakarya, assembly GCA_002215365.1. NCBI lineage: Eukaryota > Oomycota > Peronosporomycetes > Peronosporales > Peronosporaceae > Phytophthora > Phytophthora megakarya. Next base: position 12,958 of record NBNE01000353.1, read on the forward strand.
CAGACATCGACAACCTCTCGGCAGGAGTGCAGGCTCCTGACCGGCGAATGCAATCAGACATCAACAACCTTTCAGCAGGAGTACAGGCCCTTGATCAGCGAATGCAATCAGGCATTAACAACAAGAGTACATGCTTCTGATCAGCGAATGCAATCAGGCATCAACTACCATTCAGCAGGAGTACAGGCTCCTGATCAGCGAACTCAGGATACGACGATATCAGTGGAGTACAAGTATTTCTGCCAACAACCGGTACATGTGTAAAATACATTTCGTCATTCTCAACTCGCAGTCAGACATCGAATGAAAAACCTATATTATCGACCGTATCGCGCGTTTTCAACAAGGCACAACGTGGTTCTGCCCCCGAGCATGTCACGGGACGCGACCGTCTCAACATGGACAAAGTACGGGCAAATGCTCAGCTTGCACACCAATTCGACCAACCACTGATGGATTTTGTGCGAACCTATCGAGACGAAGTAGCAGACGACACTATACCTAATCAGGATCGTTGTCGAGAAAACACCCGATGGTATTCGAGTGATTAATGACTACTCATACCCACCCGACGCGGCCGCGAACAATTTTTCCGATCGATCCAACTTTCCAGCGATTTCATACAACCCACCAAGAGGTATAGCACGGCACCTTTGGGAATTACGCGTTAGATTCCTTTGTCTCCCGCTGCTCATGATACTTGGAGACGTATCAGGGGCGATTCGTCACATTCCCGTCAATACCGACAATGTCTACATGTTTGCGTTTGAGTTCGAAGGGTGCATTGTCATTGATCTCTCGTGTTGCTTCATTTGGTGTGGGTCACCGGCATTTTACTCGGTGGCGGGAGCACTAATCAACAGCTTATACTAGAATGAACGACCGAACACGAGATTTGCAGTTCTTGACAGTACTCCATTTGTCGGTAATATGTGGTGCGACGATCATACATGGGTTAAACAAGACACAGGTTCGAGATGCATGGAAGCAAATTTTGTACTCCGTAGAGCGATGGCTACAGTACTAGGCCCCCAAGAGCTGTGTGAAGACAAATTTACGACGTGGTCAACACGGACGAAACTTCTAGGTTTGCTGTGAGATACGGTCTCCGGCACGGTGCCAGTGTCAGTGGAAAAGATTGTCAAAGCTCAAGCTCGCATTGGCTCGGTTCTAACACCAAAAGCGTGTTCAGAGTCCACAAGGAGTAAGCGTCTTGCCAGTCTCCGGTATGTATCAACTTGCTTCCCTGCGGCACGAGCATTTTATCGAAATGTGCAAGTGTTCTCATCATCATTCAGCACCCCACATGAGAGAAGATTCGTTGCGAGTGATGCGCGCGACGATTTGGAATGGTTTGCGGGAGTGTTAACGTTTGAGCACCGATTCAATGCAATTCCAGTTGAACAATTCGCTAATATTCAACCTACGTAATGATGGATGCATCGGACACAGGTATCTGTGCGTTAGAACCCCAACTTCGTCCATTCATCGGTGTTCAGTTCAACTCAGAGGTTTGCAAACGTTTTGCACTGTCTAGAGAACTCAATTCGATCAACGTACGGGAGTTGATGAGCGCTGTGCTAGTGGTCGTACACTGGGGTTCACGGTGGGCAGCAACAGGACGTGATCGGACCCATGTACACATCTGGATTGACGGCGTTTGCGCTGTGGCATGGCTAACAAAGAGGTCGAGCCGACATCCTACGGCCAGGATTTATAACCTGTTGATTTCCCTTACCGAGTTTCGTTACGCACCGACTTGCTCGGCAGAACACATTGCAGGAGAGCTAATCATCACGGCATATGCGGGTTCGCGGGCATGGAGTGCGGAACACCCTCTTTGGACTTAATTATCCCATTCTTGGACGCAAGTCGCGATTTTGCCGCCATTCGACAATCTTTGGAGAGCATGGGAGGCTTACTCCATGCGAGATCTATTGCAGATACAACAACCGGGAATTACAGTTCGAATTGGCGTGAATGCTGCGAATTCTCACGGCAGCTAGGCTGGTCGCCGTCGCTTGCGCAACTAGGTCGGGTGAGCAATAACAAACCCGGATGTTTTGCTGTGTGTTGTTGGAGACATGGGTGGAACCGAGGAGGGCACAGCACCACCTTCGGCACCATCAAATTGAAATTGGCGAGTATCAGGTAATATCATCGGCGCTACCGGGATGTTGACCTATTTGCTTTGCCCGAATTCATGTTGTTGATGCAAGGTATCAAACGGCTGTCTCCGCCGTACACAAGCTTCAGCCATCACGCCCATGTTCCTCCGTCTACTTTTTCATACAATCGACTATCAGTAGCCTCTGCAACGTATGCTATGGGGCGCCGTTCTCATGAGCTTCTTCTTCCTGCTTCGTCGGTCGGAGTACCTCAAGATTGGATCAATGCGGCACTTTTACTGCTTGAAACGAGAAAATGTCTTCTTCTTCGATGTACATGGCAGACCAACAACACATCAGCAGCAACATCCGCCACAATCGGACAAGAAGGATCCCTGAGCGACCAACACGGGCGAGGAGCGTGGCGTACAATGCACGCTTCCGGTGACTTCGCTATGTGTCCAGTTGCAGTCTTGAAACACATCATTCATACTAGAACAGAACTGGGAGACGACAACGCATATTTGTGTGGTGATACAAATTCAGCTGACGTAGCATCGATGCTCAAGGCGACTACAAGCAACGTTGAGGTACCTATGGCCAACTACTCGACACACACCATCATAATAGGTGGCGGGACAGCACTACTAATTGGAGATGCGAGTCAACTTTCAATCAAGTTGGGACGTTGGATGTCGAGCTGCTTCGAGCAATATCCAATACAAGCTGCAGCGTCAACACGTACACTGTCGAGACGGATGCTATCAGGCGGGCAACAACCAACCATTTCATAAGCGACGCTCGCATATCTTCATGGGGCCGCTCACCACGGTCTTTATGGCTGGTGTTGGAATGATAGAATTTGCCCCTAAATGACTGAGCCATGACCACGGAAACTTACGATTTTGCTTGATAGAAACGTACATGTAAACCAGTGATTCGCGATATCGCGGCGAAATATTACGATTATTACCGCTAGTGTAGCGATTACCAGCTTCAATATGTAAGATGCAACCTTCTCGACACGAGAATCTAGCACACGATGTTGTACCTAAAAGTCGTGCGATATTTCATACTATGAAGTACTGTATTAACTTACTGTTGAAAACAGTGTAATATGTATACCACCGACGCGTTAACCAAGACACTTCAAGATTCATTTCGAATGGTGTGCATATGTAGTATTTAGTATGGCTGTAGTAATTACTTTGCATTGAACTCTTTATTGGATGAATTATCAATGATGTAAATTTGTATTGATAGCGTCACTGTAGCTAACATACATGAAGGGGGTGATAGCATATTCCACGATACCGGCTTACGGTTCACCGTATAGTATATGATCCACCGTAAGTCGATATCGTCGGCGTATAGTAGAGAACTATAGCGGAACCCGATGCCGTGCCACTGACATGTTAGTCACCCTTAACAAGCCGGTTCGCTGCATCAATCATCTTCTGGTATTCAGCCGCATCCTTGATCGCTTCTTTTGCCTTGGCAACCTTAGCAGCACTCTTTTTCGCAGCCGCTACGGGATTAAGCTTCGACGCGACTTTCTTGATATCGAAGACTCTCTCTTCCTCCATGTCATCATCGTCCAGATTCTCGAAATCAACGCGACGCAGCAGGCGCCCTCCATCGGTGTTTTTCAAGTTAATCATATCAGGCGAAGCTGCAATCTTGGACATTCCGTTGACTTTCTCGATTGGAAGAGTAGCATCGCTAGGGCAAAGAGTGACAGCAACTACTACCGCGATCGTGTACACATGACGCATACTAGGTGTCGGAAAGTTGAGAAAGTAGCGGTAAACTTTAGCCTTGGGGTGCTGAGCAAATTGCAGAGTGTGGTCTGTTGCTCGGATACATACATGTATACCAAGCTTACTACTTACTAAAACGAAGTATACTACAACTAAGGTTACCGTGGTTACAGTAAAGCGCGTTTATCTTCCCGTCGTTTTCTGTATACTCCAATGAGAAAAAGATTACATATCTACCGATGTGATTACCATCATGGCAATATACTGAAGTACTAATACGAAGTGCACCGTAGCTTCATGTAGGTTAAAGTATATCTAACGATGAGATTACCATCATGACAATGCACCGAAGTACTAATACGAACTGCACAGTAGTTTCATGTACTTTGAAGTATATGGGACGTCGTCCTATTGTGCAACACAAGCAACACGAGGTCCACAATGAATGCAGATGGTTTAAAGTAGTACTTCCTCTGTCCGGAAATATAAGGCCACTTCTACAGTATATATATAAGGCCACCTCTATAGTTAAGCTTTGTCAGAGGTGACCTTATATTTCCGGACAGAGGAAGTAGGATGGACCCATACATATACTAGCAGTAGTATCCATTTGAAAGGATAAAAAGCTGTTCCCGATTATAAGTTGATGTTTCGCAGCAGAATAGGAGAAAATGAGAGACACATATACTACCAAGGATAATTGCCGATGGCGCACGGATAGGACCATGAAACTAGTTGATTGAACGTTATTTTATAACAATTCGATATTGGCATGATACAGTGCGTCATCCTGCTCGTCAAGCTTCTTCCCGCAACCATGAAGTAATAATATCATATAATAGTGAGGTACCAATTGCCACAGTAACATAACTAGCGACTGTACCTATTGAATGTGTAACCATACTAGTATATACAAATTGTCGTAGTCACCCAACCAGCTTTGTCTTCAACTGGGCTTCCACAGTTTGACTTCTCTGTTCGGTAAGGGAACTCACTTCGCTTTTTCCGATCGAACAACCAAGCCACAAGATTCTCCATACTTGCCCACCGATGCGTCTATACTACGTAGCTCTCATCGTCGTGACAACCCTCGGCGTGAACACCACTGCTGCTTTGGATCGACGTCCACCAGTTTTGACCAACCATCGCTTGCAAAGGGGGATCTAATTCTTGAAGGCCCAAATGACAGCAACCACAAGAAATCTTTGAGAGTTCACAACAAGGAGGATGAAATTGACTACGACACCGATAAGGAAGAAAGAGGACTGTTTGACGAACTGAAGTTTAAATTGTGGTTCAAGATTGGTATGAACCCGAAAAAAGTGTTCGAGAAGTTGGGCCTCAAGGGCCTCGGAGAGAACGCGTACAAACACAAAATTATGGTGAGTACATAGCATTCTCCAAGTATTGGAACAAGCATCAGTAAGAAGCTTCCTCGCTATTCCTAGATTTGTCAGATAGAGGACTCCAATGAACACGTTGGAGCACTACAACTTGTTAACTTTCAAGAAATGTCAATATAAATAGCATTTTCCTGGTTTCCATACTACTAGTCCGTGAACACGTTTGGGACAAAAAGACTGGCGTTCGAGATTAGAGAAGGCATGCCTTATGGATGTTCTCTCAGTGACCCGAACTAAAGTAACACCGAGGTGGTGTGGTCGATATACTTGAATGCAGACAACAGAACTGTATCGACGCGACTCTGGTTCCTTCGATGATGGTGCTCTTTGAGCACTGTTCAACACCATACTCGTTATCTTTTCTCCCAGTCGAGATGAATCTACGAACCTTTGCCACTCTTTTCGCAGCACTGGCTGTTTGTGCTATTGCAACTGTCGACCACGACAAGATTGAACCTTTTCCTCAACCCGAATCAGTCATTCACTGTGTCCCAGAAAACGCCATCAAGTTCAACCCATACATCTCCACTTCCTCAGGTGTATACGTCTCACTGCCTGCTGTCAATGTTGCTGGTGAGATCACCGGCAGACTCAAGGGGACAAATGGAAACGATGCATGCAAATACGCTCTAAGGGGTCTCAGACTTACGGTCGATCTGGTTGGTACAATGATGTTTGAGCCAACATGTATGCTTGGTACTTCCCAAAAGGTTTTTCGTGGATCGGGTTCCCTAATAGGCGCCATGACTGGCAAAGCGTGGTTGTGTGGATTGACAACCCTGCCTTGGAGATTGTAGGTGCTTCCATGTCCTACTCCGACACCAAGTACTCCTCAGTCACCAAAACGAGGCCTAGTAGTTTTGGCTCTCCTGAATCAGGAGTCCTGATTCAGAAGTCCTGAAGAACAGGCCTGCTTTTTAAATTTAAAACCATAAAATTAAATTTTAAAACGAACGGTTTCGGGAATAGAAATATCGGGCGTACCAGAAGTTTAGCAACAAAACGGAATTATTGTATACAGTTTCTACATAATATGTTAACCCCCCAGTCCTCACGCGCAACAAGCGAGGAGTTTCCCCGTTTTGGCCCGGTTCCACACATGTTGTATTATACAACATGTTAAAAACAGTGAAATGCACGCGGTTAGGCAAAAATATCAAAAAAAGAACAATGTTGCAGTAAAAATGCACAATAAATTTTATTGAAGCTTGCTCGCCACGACCAGACAGTTAGTTTTGGCTGCCAGCCCTCCATCCCAGCTCATTCTGAAATTTGCGTCGGAGAAGCCAGCCCGTGAAATGACAGCTCATCGCGAGACTCGTTGCGAGAAGGAGGCGTTCGTTGGACATCTGCAGGGAAGGTCAGTACCAGAGAAACAGTGATTTCATGCGGAGTTCAAAGCCTACTTGAATGGGGTTGCGATATTGTTGCATATTTCTTCTCACCCCCAGTACAGACAGAAGCAGATCCACCAACCTCAACGTCATCCGATGTACAACCCCAATCCGAATGAAAGTGTTTCGCAACCCCGATGGAGAAGGCTGCTGCGTACGTTGCTGCTTTAAAGTGATTCGGGGAGATGCGAGTGGCCACTGATATGAAGAAGAAAGCGTTACGGAAGAAGAATATGACGAAGGCTCAAGCTGCAGTATTGCAACGGGACAAGAAGTAGACGAAGGTTGTCATCCGGTACGTACTCAAGAGTATATACGGTGTGATTGAAGTAATTGACGTTGTATCTTATACATACTTTATATGATACTTAGGCACCAAGATATCGCGACTGATATTGAGCTCGATGATGGACAACTCCACGCACCTGCAAGTACGACTGAAACGACGAAACGACTCCAACCTCTCATGACGACCAAGGAAGTGAGGACGGATTCTGATGTCAAAGGAGACTATGAGAATTCGGAAGATTGCTACCGCGAGAGGGGCGATGAGTTCACCGAAAATAAAGTCGTCGTTGAAGGCTTCTTTGCAACTGCCCGTCCCACCGTCAGAACAAGAAGAGCTCACACATGCGGGGTTTAGCGAGATTGATGATGGTTTGGACGACGAGGGTTGTGATTCAAGAGAAACACAGAGAAATGCAAACATTGGAGTGGGAAAGACACACTACTAGCAGGAACATTATTCACCATAACTTGTAGCAGAAGCCACAAACCACTAATAAACGACATGTTTGCGTGGAAGTACGCTGTGTAGTGTATATGCTCTTATGTTCGATAAGGTGGCCAGTATGATATACTCCATGATGTTATTGAAGCGTCGTCTATAGGTGGATTTAACTTCATTTCGGGTACAGCATCACGCGCACTATCTGAAAGCCGGTGATCTCACTTCCCACTGGTCATAAAAATACATCGTACATATTGATGTCAATACAAAATTCTAGATAGCCTGAGCTTAACATGTAGTATCGGGAATGCGCCTGGTCTCCATCACGACGTATATCGGTGGGGTCAAAACCCCGTGAGGACTGGGGGGGTTAAACATATTATGTAGAAACTGTATACAATAATTCGGTTTTTTTTGCTTGAATTTCAAAGGCGGGAAAATCAAAATATCTTGTTTTTGTATTAAACCCACATCTTAAGCCCGCTTTCGAGAGCTACAGAGTGCGGTCCTTGCAGCACTTCACTGGGGTGCAAGCTGGTGTGAGATGGCTACAGAGCATACAACGTTCGTGCGCTTTCATATTGACAACGCAAGCGCGGTGGCTTGGGTGGTCAAGCGGTCGATTCGACACCCGACCGTACAGTGCTATAACAGACTGCTGTCGCTTGTTGAATTCAGCTACAAATTGTTATTCTCGGCTGAGCACATTGCGAGGAAACAGAAAAAAATGGCGGACGGGGGTCGCGAGCGTGGACTGAGAACCATCCATTATGGGACAGCTGGGCTAACTTATCGTCTTCATGATCATATGTCGAGATTCGGCCACATTTCGACAATCTCTCAGGCGTGTGGGAACTGCTTTGTGCGGAGCAGCTCTCGCACGGACTACAACAAGCAAGCACACGCACTGGTTGGAATGGGTCGAATTCTCTCAGTTCATGAACTGGACCCCTTAGTTAAAAAGCGCTAACCGTTCGAGTTCCAATAAACTGGCGTATTTTGCAATTTACCTCGGGAGGTACGGATAGAACGCCTCAGGAACCGGCAACCAGTATCCAACTATTCAGACTAAACTTTCTAGTGTGTTTTGGTATCACCGTCGATGCTGTGACGTTGAATTATCAAGGTCACCGCTTTCTTAAGGTGCAACTCCAAGGTGTTAAACGCTTATCTGATCCGAACAAGAAGAAGCGTCCGGTTACGCCCGCATTTCTCCGGGTTCTTCTTCGTTCGCTTCGCCTGGATTTCCCGCGGCACCGTCTTCTATGGGGCAGCGTGCTCATCGGCTACTTTTTCTTGCTCCGGCGCTCCGAGTATTTCCTCGTCGGTAGGCAGCGCCATTTATACTATCTCAAGACGAAGGACGCCTTTTTCTCAGATGGCCGTGGCAATCCTGTGTTTGAATACGTGGCAACATCAGTCACTATCGGTTTGTGTGGTGCGAAGAATAATCAGTATGGACGGGGAGCATGGTGGACGATGCATCGGTCCGGTGGCCGATTGCTCTGCCCCGTGCTGGCGCTCAAGTTCTTGCTTCATGCTCGGCGAGAGCTCAGATTTGCCCAACGTTCTCATCTCTGTGCGGATCATACGTCAAACGCGGTGGCCGGAGTGCTCAAGAAGGCTGCTAGGCGAGCAGGTGTGGAACCCTCAAATTACTCAACACATTCCCTACGAAGTGGAAGGGCTATTGCTCCCCTGTCCGGCAAGGCTGACGGCCTGTCAATAAAGCTGCTGGGTCGGTGGATTTCGCGGTGTTTCGAGGGGTACCCTCTACAAAATGCTACAGCAACAACTGATCTCTCACGGCGCATGATTTTCCCTCACCAACATCAAGAGCGTTCAAGCATCAACACTGGGGTCGCTAGGCACGCCCTCGAAAGTGGCTTAGGCAAACCAATACAGTCGACTTGCCCCCCTTCAATATTCAAAGCTGGACGCGTGAGGAAAACACCCTGACGCTAACATGTTACTTGTTGAAGTTGTGTCTCAACATCTACACGTCAAGTGGTTAATGAACATGGGTTAACGTTAATTTAATAGTGGGCTTGTAGTGGATGTTCATGATTCGTGCCAAACAATCGAGGCTGAAGGGGGCAAGGAAGCCACCGACAGCCCTGCTGGGGGATGAGGTTACTCTTGCTGTTGCAGTGCTATGAATCTTTGCGGTCGCAGTTGAGACTGCAATCCAATAGTGCCACAAGGAGACGAAGCCGCTCACTGATCACAGGGATAACAAGGGGCCAGCCGTGTAGTGAAAATGCGAGTCGAGTTGTCATTCCATTTGGGATTAACTCTCTAACAAGCTACCAGCATTCGCATCGCATCAGCGTTCCACTCGCGGTGCTTTCCCCGCCTGTGTTTCGGCAAAATCGGAGAAGATGATACCCGCTCCCCCCACCTAGAACCGATTGCTGGCATTCCCAGGATAACCATTGGCTGCGTGCTTGACCTACCGCCACAGAGGCGGACAAAACCGCAGCTATCGACCGCATGAGGTCTGTCCGTGATTCGACGAAAGAGAAGAAGCTGACGCCGGCCCCGACCGTCGGTGAGGCGATTGCGAATGGGCTTCCCTCACGTTCTTACTGCGCAGACTCGGAGGCCACGTTATGCTACATACTCAGACAACCCCCGGACGAACTGCATGAACTTGGTGCATCACTGGCCGTGCAGCCGCTGGAACACCACCTCGAGGTGACTGTCGCTGGAAGTGCTATAGTTGTTTATCTTGACTTAATCAAACTGAATCTCAGGCTGAAGGCAATTGTGGCTATGTTCATCTACGTGACGTCGCATGCATCGTGCTAGAAGGAGGTGGTTCATTCTTGGTAATGACATGCTTGTCTCCCACGGGACTGATTAAACGCGCAGCTCTCTGAACTGACATGTGGTTCGATTTTCGGAGACCCCGATCCGTTTGACGTCTACGAGCCTCAGCGAGCAGAGCCCGCCAAAGTTCGTGAATACTTTGAAGCAATGGTGGCAGCTGCTGGAGAAAATATATTTTCATCTGATTTCCTGCCCATGTTGCGAGACTTGGTGATGAAGGGCCCCGATCGGCTTAGAATTGTGCTTGAACATGGTTCACCAATGCAGGTAGAACCGCTGCAAATTATGATACGGGATGGCGCGATGCGTACCGCACACGACCACGTCACTATGCTCCAGCACAGTGTGCTCTCCTTCGAGGCCACACGCAGCAACCTATTGGCATGGGGTTCATCCGCCGCAACAAGCAGAACCACTTGACTTGTGCAGCCGTGTCGGTGTCCAAGTCCAGCGGCCCGACACAATTTCGTCTGACGATCGATTATCGCCCCGTCAATACAACACCATGCCCATTGCTGGCTCCGCTTTCGACCTGACGACGGCAGTGCGCAATGTACAATGCGTGTACAGATTTCGCGAACTTTGACATATACGCAGTTGCCGCTGCATCCCGCCAGGCAAGAAGTGATGATATTTGTTTCGGGTGATGCGGTATTCAGGCTTACGCGCGTACCGCATGGAACGACGGACTCTATCCTTAATTTTCAAAACCTAATGCAAGTTGAGTTCTGAAATATGCTCTAAAGAAGCTCCTGGATTGGTTCAACGACTTCCTGGTCCACACGAGATCGATGGTGAGTTCATCGATGTGGTGATATAAATTTTTGAGTGCGTCCACGATGCTGAACTGAAGCTCAAACCCTCAAGCAATGTCTGTTTAAACGTGGGATGAAATCGTGTGGCCGCTATTTCAGTGGCAAGGCATCGAGCATGATCCGACTCAAGTGAGCTCTGCAGACGCTGTCAATGCCAGTCACAGCAGAAGATTTGCAGCAGTTTCTCTGCGCTGCAGGACGATTACGAGATTCGATCATACATTACACCCGCACCGTGCAGCCACTTCACGTTCTACTGGAACGCTCCAACGATTGCCGCTCTCCCTCACTGATTTGGCTTTCCAGGTGGAACACATTAATTGCTTAAATAATCTTTGAACAGATTTACTCTCGCGGTGGGGCCTTCCGGTTGGGGAGGAGGGGATTCGATTTGGCTGCAAGTTTATCACGAGCAGCCGTGTGCGTGAGGTCGCAGATACGTTCGGCAACTGCACTCATGAGCTCCAGATGTCATCACTACACACACTGCGACTCCAGCAGAAATGGAAATGTGTTGAAGTGGATCAAGATTTTCACGTGAATGAGACCAAGAGATTGATTGACGGAAAGGTAACCAGATAATTATCCGGACTGATATCTACCTATCCGGATCTGGATGATCCGGATCCTGCATGGAGTTGACGGCAAGTGATGACTATAGATATACGTGGATATGGATCTGGAAGATATGGACATTACGGTATTACCGAGGATCCGGAGTGGGAAGGCCCGGATCCGCAGGTGGGGAAAGTTTGTGAGTACCCGTAGAGTTTGAGGGTACGCGGAACCGGATGCGCAATGAAACTTCAAGATCAGGCTGGATCCTGGGTATATACGTATTGAGGGACTTCTGGAGAGTACATATCACAAGGTTTGGGTGACGATCAAGAAGGTCAAGGGTTGACTCGGATCCGGCGAATCCGGCAGTTGAAGTGTCGACACCGGATGATTACGCGCAGATCCCGAGATATAGCAGCTCCTCCCACAGAAGCAGTAATCAGACATGCGGATCCCGGGTGGTAAAGG
>NBNE01000354.1:0-24998 GCA_002215365.1 Phytophthora megakarya
GACAAGATCCGTCGCTGACGTACCCAAGGATTTGCCACCACCGACTGCCAAGCGCCGCTCGATCCTCGCTCACTTGTGTTTCTGCTCTCTTCGCCGCACGTTCTCCTCCAAGATGTTCTCCCGTGTGTCCCGCCGCGTCGCCTCCGCCGCTAAGCGCAGCAGCCGCACCTTCGCCACGCAGGCTCGCGCCGCTTCGGCCGTCAAGACCCCGGCCGTTCTGGCTGTGGCTGCCGCTGCTGGTGCCACCGCCTTTGCCCTGACTGCTGCCCCCGTTGCCGAGAACAAGGCCGCGGCCAAGCCCACGACGCCTCTGGCAGGTGTGCCCGGCACGTCCAAGGAGCGCACGTTCATCGCTATCAAGCCTGACGGTGTGCAGCGCGGCCTTATCAGCGAGGTGATCGCCCGCTTCGAGAAGAAGGGCTACAAGCTCGTGGCTCTCAAGATGATGACGGCCACGGAGGAGCGTGCCAAGAACCACTACGCCGACCTGTCGGCCCGTCCGTTCTTCCCCGGTCTCGTCAAGTACTTCTCCTCGGGCCCCATCGTCTGCATGGTCTGGGAAGGCACGGACGTCATCCTCACGGGACGCAAGATCCTGGGCGCCACCAACCCCAACCAGGCTGCCCCCGGCACTCTGCGCGGTGACAACTGCATCTCCACGGGCCGCAACCTGGTGCACGGCTCGGATGGCCCCGACTCGGCCAAGCACGAGATCAACATGTGGTTCACTAACGAGGAGGTCAGCAACTACGAGCGCGCTCTTGACACGTGGATCGTCTCGGACAACTAAGCTCGCGCTATAGCGCAGCTCAACCCAGAGCTGTAGGGTATAGCTGCTTGGTTCTCTAAAGCTCCTGGAGTAGCTTGTCACAATGATCTGCTTCCATACAGTAAAACAATAAAAATGATGATGAAGCATTTCTTCTGTGATAAATGTGCAGTAGCACTTGTCTTCCTACTGCTTGTAGTACATGAAGTACATGTGAACAGCTTATTCAATAAGCTACATACAACAATAAGCATTATTGATGTTTAAGGCGCATGCAAGTAATTGAATGGTCTTGTGTCAAAACTACTAGATCCTACTAGTAGTAGTACTTAGTACGCTACAAGAGTGTACATTGTAAGCTTTAGCGCGTGAGAGGTGAATTTGTTGGCCACAACTTGTACGAGATCGCTTATTCTCGATACTTGAGCTATGCCACATAGTTTGTTCGAGTGAACCCACTGACCAATCACAACGTGAATTTGGTTGAAGTGACAATCACTCCTACTTCAACAACTTATCAGGTGCCCATCTCACTATTCCTCACAACTACAAAAGCACCAGTTCTCCTTCCAGTGCTCTCTCACTTACTGCGTCAAGCCTCTTATCATGATACAATCTCCACCGAGCAGTGCAGACAGTTCGTCATATATACCACGTGGTAAGGTTCGACTCCTTCGTAAGGAAACTGTCGAGTACGACATCTTACTCCGAGACAAATTCAACATGGCTCTACGGATTAACTATCTGGAGGACCAACTCCGTCTACTGAAGGGCGGAGAGGGATATACGGAGGCAGATGTCCTCGCTGAGCTCAACGAGCTCCGTGCGGCTTTGAAAACCTCTGAAGACGAGCTGCGTGAAAGCACACTCAAACATATCAAAGTAGTGGACGAACTGCGGACACGGTTACAGAAGGAAAATGCTGCTCCAACTGCAGCTGGAGCTCAAACACTAAGACAAGGAGACACTGTCGAGCCTGCCTCACCAGTTTCATGTCAAAATATGTGCTCGACGCTGCAGGAGAGACTAGATGACATGACACAGCAGAAACAGAACGCTATTGACGAAGCCATCGACACCCAACGCCAAATAAAACACTTGATGGTGGACTTCGAGAAGCAAGGTGCAGCGATGCGTGACCTCAAGAATGACCACGAAAAAGCTTTAGATGCCATCTATGAGCTTGAGTCCGAACTGCTGCAACACAAAGGTGAGAATAAGGAGCACATCGAAACAGAGCCGCAAATATCAGAGGTATGCACACGACTAGTAGCTGCTGCGTAATTATCAAACTTTTTTGATATCTGCATAACTACAGGAAAAGGTGAAGACGCTGACCGAGGAGAGCGATGGACGAGGAGTAGCTGGGACGCATATCGAACAGTTCCTCACCACTACGATCGAACAACACAACGAAGGTCATAGGCAAATGGATGGTCTAAAACTTTTGGCTCGGAGTTACCGAGACCTGTGTTCGAGGCTCAAAAAGAAGTTGAAACGTGTGACCCATGAGAGACAAAAGCAAACAGAGAAGAATGCTAGTCTTCGACTGGATAATGATATGTTGTCTCAAGTGTTAAATGACGCGAGGAAACAAGTGGACACACTTCAATCTGACCTCGAGGTTGCCAGTGGATCCATATGTGCCCTTCATGATGCGGAACTCCAGCAAGCAAAAGAGCATGAATTAACGGTGCAAGGGCTCGAAAGAGAAATATCAAATCTCAATCAAGAAAAACAGGTACTGTGAGATTATTGTGAGTCATAAGATGCGTTACAATTGTTTGAAGTTTTTTCGCCATTGTGGTGACTCAGACACTCGACAGAACTTGGTCGCATAGATACAATGTGTACCATATAGATGCGTTACAATTGTTTGAAGTTTTTTCGCCATTGTGGTGATTCAGACACTCGACAGAACTTGGTCGCATAGATACAATGTGTACCATATTGAGAAGGAACGACAGATTCTGAAGCTGAAAGGAGAAAATAGATACGCTATTCTCAAGGCCGAACTGGCGGAGAAGGAGCTTCATCGAGAAAGGAATGACATTCAAGCACATGAACAAAAGGTTTGTCCTGCAATTCTGCAAAAATACGTGTGCTAAGGGTTTGGGTGGCGTTGAATCGAGCAGGACTCTCATAATAAAGACCAACTAAAGAGTTTAGAAGAAAGCAACCGGGTTATGTTTCAAGATTTACAAGAATGTTACACCAAGTGCGAGGTGATATTTCGTGAGAAAATCGACCTGCTGAACGCGACATCCATCTACAAGAAAGCTATCGCCGAACGGGACGCCGATATCGCCGAGTACAGGATTAAGATCATGCAATATCTCCGCTGACTACAGGATCATTGCTCTCTAAAACTAACGAACGACGAGCTGGCTCAACAACTTAAAGAGACGAAGGCAATGATTGCTGTGGCGCTCACGCGACTTGAAAACAGTCCTGTTGGTGCTGATACCATCTCGACACTTTCAGTTCCCGTCCGCCGACAGTTAAAGACTATCCACGGCGACCACCTCACTACACTCAACAAAAAGCTCGAAGATGTAGAGAATAATATGCGTCAATAACCAAGTCGCCATCTCAATTCACTTCCTCACAATTTCTGAAGTTCACATGAATGAATTCAACAGTCCATACTTTCTGCAAGTGTTTTAAAGCCCTTCCAAAAATGATGGAGAGCTTCAATACCAACTGAAACGCAATCTGTCTTTTGCCCTCAAGGACTCGAAGCCATGACGATATCTCCGCAAGTAGCCCCCGAAGTACAGCAGCGTCTGGCTAAACTATCTGTATGCGCCATCGCCGACGCGATGGCAAAGCTGAAAATCCAGGGCCATCTCGTAGATGTGAGTCCTGTCCGCGGTTTCGAGACTGTAACCACGGATATCTGTGGTTCTGCATTCACAGTGCAAGTCGTGCCAGCTACGGGCCCTGCAGTGAAGAAGCTGCCATTCCACTACGTGGACAAGACTGAGAGAGGCCAAGTCGTCGTCATCAGTGCCCCTAACGGAAGCACGTCGGGGGTTTTCGGCGGATTATTGGCAACCGCATCCAAAGCTCGTGGTGCTGCGGGGGTCGTGACCGATGGACGTGTGCGCGACGTGCAAGAGATCAGCGCGATGGGATTCCCCGCCTTCTCTCGAGGCACATCGGTGCACGGTCAACAAGGAACCACGACAGTTGTGGACATCAACTGTCCCGTTGTCGTTGGTGGATGTGTAGTGCGCCAGAACGACATCATCCGTGGCGACATCAACGGTGTGGTCGTTGTCCCTGTCGAACATGCAGCTGAGGTTGCAGCCAAGGCGGAGGTTATCGAGGAGCAGGACAAGAAAGTTGAGGAAGCTGTCAAGCAAGGCGCAGGGCTGCAGGAGTCTTTTAAGCGCTTCCGCTCGAAACTATAGAGTTGGAGCTTCCCACTCTATAGTCAAAAGGAGTCCTGGAACTTGAGTCATTGTATCACAGGCATCACGCTGCAACAAGACAAGCTACTACAAACAAGATAAACTAATCCCAACGTATGCAGCAATGTAGCCATCTTGTCAGTTTTCGTACTTAGTCATGTCAACTTGAAGATACCGCACTTCTAGCGTTCCCTCCGGAATCGTCTGGAGCTCGTGAAGCGTCTGCGACAGACTCACACTGTCCAGCAAATAGCCGCGAAGCTCCGCCGCGCTCTGTTGGTTCTGCGCTTGTGCGCCCAAGTATTGCAGCGCGTCCTCCAAATACTCTCGACTGTCGTGGACGCTCACAACCTCCAGCTCCCGTACGACGACCGCGTTCATGTCCATGGCGAGCGTCGATCGCGGATGCAGCTCCAGTCTCGAGCGATCCACCAACACCACGCAACCCATGGACTGCACCAGCGACGTGGCAAACTCGGCGGACGCTTCAGAGCCGATGAGATCCACGACGGCGTCTAGTGCCAGCTCAGTTTGTCGCGTCAACACGTGAGCCACAGCCACAGGCTCATAAATATTTAGAGGGACGAGTGCAGCATGTGGCGATCGCACGACGCTACTGGTTGCTACTGACGTGGAAAACACGTTCAGATTCTGCGGTGCAAACTGCACGTCTTGATGCAAGAAACGTATCAACAGGTTGGAGAGGATGGTGGCAGGTCCGTCCGATAGAATCGCGATATTTGACACGTGCCGCCGTTGCAGCTCGCTGACGACGGAGAGAACGACAGACATGTCGTCGGATAAGAGTGCCAGATCGTCGGGGACAGAGGGAGGCACTACGACCAGATTGGAGACTGGCAACACGATGTACTCAGCGAGAGTTCCTCTGGCGGAACTTACACCAATACATGCAGAGTTGCAGCCAGAGCTTTGATGATCGGCATGATTTCCGTGGTATTCCTGTTCTTGATGCTCGTGCTTGACGTCTGGAACATGAGTGATATATGGGGAAGCCACGACCTTATCGAACAACTTGACCGGATCTGCTGTCATGGAACTTTGGTTTGCCACTGATGACTGTATCTCACTAATGATTCCAACAAAAGACCTGCCAAGAACACCATCTTTGCCCAGTATTTTCCCACGGCATATCTGAGAATCGAAAAGTGATGCTGCTGCACGTACCACGCGGATTTTGGCTTCATCACTGTCGGCAATATCACAAGCAACGCGGCTACGTGAAACCATGGGCGAGTCTTCATTGCAGCGACACGTAGCCCGCAGCGCCATTATCTCAACTGTCGAAGCCGAATTGTCCCCCATGCCAGTATCAACCATCATGTCGCCAGTGTCAAGACCTGATAATTTGGTGTCCTCCGTTCCAGTCACCAACGTAGTCAACAGTTGTCGCAACTCTTCTCTCTTCGGTGGACTAAACTGCTCATTGAGTGCCTCGATAAACTCTCGAAAGCCAGATTTCTCGATCAAGTCGACTGGTAGCTGCTCCTGTGCAAGCCATCTAGCCAACGCCAATTTGGCGTCTCCAGCATTGAGCAGAGTGTCCTCCACCTGTCCGGTTGACTGTCTGGCCGCACTCTTCTCCTGTTGCACGCGTTTGGACCTGGAAGCCAAGACACTTGGAGATGCCTGATTACGTTGTTCCAGCAGCTGTAGCAACGCCCCGGCATGGTGTCGTTCCAAATGACGCGTGAGGTTGTGTGTCTTGTCTTTGAGCTTGGCTCCACACAGCAGACAGACTCGAGAGGTGGCGTCCTCGGGTGCTAGATCCGGATACAAGTCTCGGATATCCACAGCATGAATGCGCGTGACCGTCTCCACCTCCGTCTCGTCCGCCATTGGAAAGCCTCTAGTGTAGTGGCGGTGCTGCACTCAAACCTGCACTGCCAAGTGCAGCTCCAATAAATCAGCCACTGACATGGATACATTGATGTACATTACACCATTTCAGTGACTTATAAACGTAGCCAATCATCGGCAGATCTTTCGTGTCCTTCAACTTCCGCTTCCGCCCGCGACCAGCCATGAAGAAGCTGCTTGGCGTTACACCATTTCAGTGACTTATACACTTAGCCAATCATCGGCAGATCTTTCGTGCCCTTCAACTTCCGCTTCCGCCCGCGACCAGCCATGAAGAAGCTGCTTGGAGGCATCTTCGCGCGCTCCCACTCGACCGAAAGCGTCCGAGCGGCGTCGACGCCTACTACCATAGATTCAGAGGCGTCTTCGTCGACGGCCAAGCGATGCGGAGGCTTCCTGCTGCCCTCCACACCCGCGACTCCTCCGGCTAACCAAGTGCGTATAATTTTAATGACGAATGTTTTTATAATTTCAGTTATATGTATTATTTTTAATCACTAGGAAGCGCTGAAGAGTATTGATACGGTATTGCGAGGCGTCACAACACATATTAAAGCAGCGTACGTGTAGAGAGTAGTTTGTAACGCAATATTTTTGACTAATTATTATTTTTTGACCGCAGGATTGCTAAAATGCTGGATGGAGAAGGGTTCGATCACGAACTAAAAGAATTAGCAGGAAATGTGGCGCAAGCACCGACCAATCTTCAAGTGGAGTCAGGTGTTGCAGGTGGACTGACGTTGCAACTGTTGCAGAGCTTCTTTTCGTCACAACCGGGGTTTGTGTTTTGTGAACAGACTGCATTCCCGTCATTGGTCTTGGATTTTATAGCAAAGATGCGGATTGTTGCTGTGAAGGAAGAGCTTGGCAATATGGTAAGAATGAACGAGGAGATCCAGAATACTGCACATGCAGAAGTTGTGTCTTCGGACATTACAACAACGGAAGATGGATCGTTGACGGTATCCGAGCCCCAGTATGATCTACCAGATATATTTGACACTATGATAGGTTCATTGGAACTGTTGATGAATTGTGTCATCGCTATCGCATCGGATGCGACACTGATGGAAACATTTCGATGCGAATTGCCTAATTTGATTGCGCTAACTTCTGAGGAATATCCATTGGCTGCGATATTTATTCGTGATTGCTGCTGCAAAGCTCTCATGTCGGTGTCTGAGCGCAACTTTAATGCTGGACTGGCGTGGTATTTGCTGGATTGCAAAGTTGTTGCGAAAACGATTGAACGCATGACTAACTATGCTTTAGCGACGATTACTACAATCCAGACAGCAGACAGAGCACTACGACTTTGTATTATCTCGACTTCAAATCAGTCACCCCACGCTAGTAGTACAACTGGTATCGATAACTCGGCGGCAGAAGCTGCCGTTAGCGAGGCTCTTGGACTCACAAGAAGTGGAGGGATTTCAAGTGATCGTGGGGAAACTTCGTCCCCAATATCACCTGTAAGTGTATTATCAAATGGGGAGCCCGATGATGGAGAACTGGAACCGCTCACCGCATCGTCCGAGATATTTTGCTTACCTACTTACGACATCCGAGTGGGTCTGAGGTCAGTTGCTTATATTCTTGAGAGAACATATCGCTTCACACTTGTTCTGCTGGACGAATTCCAGATATCTGGTGGATATGCGTTGTTGTTGCGTCTTTTGGATACGTGCTCGGAGGAGGAGATTCCGAGTTTACTGGACATTTTAATGTCTCTGATGCCGCTTGGTGGCCGTTCGTCAGATAGTAGCGAGACTGTGGAACGTTCAAACATCCTTGGTGCACGAAATGTTCACGCATTTTCTACGATAAGAGATTTACTGTTGAACTACATCGCCGGATCAAACAGCGATACAACCGTCGAGCTAAGCGGCGAGACGCAATGCAGAAACGAGCATCTAATCCTCCAACTTCTTACCCAGGTACTTCATATATACACAAGCGATTATGACAATTTTGTGTGCCTCGAGCCCAAAACTCGAACATTGGCGTTACTGTTGACAAAATTACCGTATATAAGCTTTTTCGACGCTAAGGTGATTATATTGCGTATCGTGGAGTATGTTAGCTGTGCTGCAAAACCGGACGATCCGCTTCCCCATGATATATTGTCGGTCGTGTGTGGGCTACTTATTGCATACGATCCTCTGACGCGTTCTATCGACTCAAATGACGTATGTGCTGATATCGTGGACCCAACAGCAGTGTTAATTCCAGAGATCTTGTTACGAGCTACCGAGGAGGAACCAACATCGACTTTATCAACTCTAATATGCGAATGTCTGATAAAGGTCTTGCGAAATTCTGAAGCGAATAGATACAAGCATGAGTTAAGTGGATTTGGACTCATGGATAGAGGAATCTACCTGTGGTTTGGCCGAGTTACGGCATGCTTGACTAGTGTTCCAGAGACAGACATGGCTATGAGACACAAAATATTGGCTGTGTTGAAGACGCACTTAAATTTGTTTGGTGATTTGATGTGTTCGATGCTGCGGCATAACCCCCAGGAATGCATCCGATTCCGACAAGGGCCGATGCCTAATTATTTGTACGCTATTACTGACGTACTAATAGTGAGCGATGTTCTGACTACGCCTTTTGATATGTCGATCGAACAGCAAATTTGCACAAATGGCGTTTTCTCTATATTCACGGAACTAGCGAATTTGCTGCGATATACAGACAACCACGAATGCGATGCTCAGGTCTCGTCAAGGGTTTCATCTGGAGTGGAATCAGATTTAATTTTTATGTTAGAGTTACTGCAACGCTTTCGAGGAACTCTTTGGAGACAAATGGTGGTTGTTTGCATTTTAATGGACATGCTAAAAGTAGGTGGGTTAGCAATAGTACCATTATGGAAGTCGTGCCAAGGTTATGAAATCTTAATTGCGCTTTTGTCGTCACTTGATCTGATTGAAAGCGAATCACCTGAACGTGTATATCAGATGATGGAGCTTCTTCTACAAACACTGAATCTCACGCTAAGTTCTCAATGTGACGGAAATAGCAATGTCGATTACTTCAAATCAATTCAAGGCTTTTCGACTGTCGCGAGTTGTATACTTACGTCTGGCGTTATCGAAAGTACTAAGAGAAAAGCAGTTTTGCAGCGAGTGTTTGAGTTGATCTCAGGTGATGCACTACAAAATGAGATACGCAATGGGGATGCGGTCCAAATTATTTTCCGTCTTCTTCCAGATTTACCTACGATTGATGCTGTCGAATCAATGACGAAGCTACTCTCCATGTTCGGATGCAGTACTAGTGCATCCATTGTGTCCAACAAAGCACAAGCTGTAAATCTCATAAATGCTGGGGCTTTAGAGTGGATAAATGAGCCTAGACTCATAGCTAAGCTTTTACAAGCCGATGACCCTTTGAATCGCTTACTTACCGAGTGGATCGCGACAGTTGCGCTGGAAGAGGACCTTCGTATTCCTCGTTTACATGATTTCCTTGGGTTGATAGGAAAAACGATGCCGATGCTCCTTAGCAATCAAATCAGTGTTTCTAAAGGTATACCGGGGATGGGGATTGTTGTAGAGACACCGGAGACTGGGTTGCTTTTCCTACAAAGAGTTCTGAGAAACCCTACAATTCGACATATCCCTGTTGGGAAAACCCAAAGTGCTGGACTGATGTTTCTAAAGGTATACCGGGGATGGGGAATGTTGTAGAGACACCGGAGACCGGGTTGCTTTTCCTACAAAGAGTTCTGAGAAATCCTACAATTCGACATATCCCTGTTGGGAAAACCCAAAGTGCTGGACTGGCTGGCCGATACGTTCATATCGTAAATTGTGATGATCGAGTATGGCCACCAACATCGGGGTTTACGTTCTCATGCTGGTTACGCTTTCCTGCCTTGACAATACGAGACGATAAGAATCCCACTGAAGTTACCACCAACAACCATACAATGTCTGCTTCGCGTTGTGAAGGTTTGTTGAATTTGGTTTCGGCTGACGAAGCAAAGGAGGTATATTGTATTTTAGTGGATACAATACTGATACTATTTGCTTCAAGTGCACATGCTGCGCAAAATGAAGTTGCAATCGACTCGCTGGATATGATGGACATTGCTCGAAAGGGCCCAACAGAGTGGTCATTCGTGTCGAATTCTCGATCGTTTTTAGCATCTTGCTCTGATGCAGATAATATGGAGATGTGGTGGGATGCGATACAGCAAAGTTTACTAGACAAGAACAAGTCGAGTGAAATGATGGCTTCGTTTGGTGTAGATGGTGAAGGCAGTGCCATCAAAGTTGCAGAAATGAATGCTGAACCAACTGATATCGAGGAAGGATCTGCCTGCATTGTATCAATTTACTCTTTGGAGTCTTCTGGGTGCTTCATACGCGCTTTCTTCGAGCTATCAACTGGTTTCCTTCGCTTCCACACCGGAGCTTCTAACATCGGACCCAGCATTAATACTAATCCGAAGCGTACGTCTGTTGCATTTGAAACGGTAGCGATCAACAATTTGCGACCAGCAAACATATCAACTGGTGTTCGCCGCTCCAGTGAAGACATCAATGCTAACGGGACTGCTTTTTCAGAGATGAAACAAACAGAACGGAAAAGTGACTGGCATCACTTTGCTTTTACACACCGCAGAGCCGTTGTTGGGAGTTCCCAGCTCACGGTATATATTGATGGCGTAGAAATGGGAACGAAAAAGCTGAACTATCCATCATCTTCGTCAGTGGGGACATTTCAAGCGTTCATAGGTAGCGACGCGCAAGTATGCAGTCCGCAGTCAGCATTATCATGGAAAGTTGGTCCAACGTGGCTTATAGATGAAGTAGTGTCCAGCGGTACAATTGCAGGAATATTTTCTTTAGGTCCCACATTCTCACACCAGTTCAGTGGTCATTCGTATCGGTCAGTGGGAGATTGGCCAGAAGCACTTGCAAGCTCCCATTTATCTCGTGCTGCTGATCGTGGAATCGAGATTGAATCATTTGCCCAGCGATTACAACTTGCCAAACTTGGTCGATCGTGCCGACGCCGATGGTTCGACTGGAATGAGCATGGTGGGGCCAATAGTAATCCTCAAACTACAGTCAACGACACAGTCTCTGCCGGATCTTCTTTAATTAATGAATCAATGATGGCTAAAAAGGAGGAATTGGCTGAAGGCTTTCGACTTGCAACTAATGGTGGGATGCCTTTTAGAAAGGAGAAAAATAAGGTGACTGGGTTTCGGAAGTTTATTAGCTATGATTGTTCCATGAGTTCGTTCGGCACTGAATTTGAGACTACATTAGGAAGCTGTAAGCTTCCTGAAGACAATGTTATGTTTACACTGAACAGCTCAAGTGGTGACCGCTCCACTACTCCAGTATTATTGCACACCCAGATACATTACATTAACTGTGCTCAGTCATACCACTTGGATTTGGCTCGATCGCTATCTTACGTTGGAGGAATCAGCCAGGTCCTCTTTCCGTTACTTGAAAATGCTACTAGGAAGTGTGATTTCTTCCTGGTGCTGACTATGCTGTCTAACGTATTGCGGCGCAACCCGACCTGCTTGGCAGAGTGCATTGGATCCAATGGGTATTCTTTTATTGCAGCACTTCTGTCCGCACGTATACATCTTATCGATGAAGAAGTCCTCACATGCATTGTTCGCCTAGCGGTTGCAGGGAAACTGGTTCCCTATGCATTTACCGACGTTGAAATGGCAACGCAGCAGCTAGTGGCGCATCCGGTAATCGTGGATACTGTTGCTCTTGCCCAAGTGGTGTTGAATGGTGAGCTGCGTAAGAAATTACCAGACCATTTACAGTGCCAACTCGTTTCGCTTTTGATGGACCTACTGGTTATGTCCAACCCGAATGCCTTGTTCAACGCTCGTCAGTTACGGAGGGCAGGGCTCATTCAGTGGATTCTAATGTATTTAGCAGACTTAGGCAATGAAGATTGCCATATGGATCAAGCAACAGCACTTGAAATGCGTTGGTGCTTCCCCAAATTTTCAGAATCAACTTTTGAAGCAATTTTGCAGTATGTATTGTCATTGCTGCGTACGTTTTTGCGAATTGAAAGTCACGTGGATGACTGCAGAGGCATTTCTGAGATTATGTTACTCTCCATGGCGGATAGTACATTCCACAAACGGGAGAACTCGGTTCGTGTAATTCTCCTCCAATTCATACTCCACGAAATTGAAAACGATGTATCTCAGCGTGAGAATAGTAATAGTAACACAACGGGCCAAACTCCGAAACCGGCCGCTCCACCGGCATCATACTTTTCTGACACCGTTGTTGAAACAGTATTGTACCGCGAAGGTGTACCAGTATGTAAGAGACGAGGTGACAAGCGCATTGAAAATGACAATAGTATTGAAACTGCGTCCTTGGGATCGCCACTAGCTGATAGCTCGTCAATGTTTGGAAAAGACTTAGGTTCTTCATACCCCAGCGATGGATTTGTAAGCGTACTTCTGGACGTAATTGATCATGACCGAGAAGATGCTACAGTGGAGGCAATTCTGGCAATTCGGATTCTATTATCTCTTGCTCAAACGCATACCATATTCGCTGAGCATTTACTATTCCAGGCCGCATTGATGCAAAAATTGAAGCGAGTGCTACAGAAATACTGCACCGAGTGCTGTGTGTATATTCCAATGCTGGCGTACGTTTTCAACATCCCGGTCAATGATACAAGTTACTTCGATCCTGACACGCTTATGACCTCCGAATTAGGTCCAAAACTTCTTTCTTTGCCCGCCCCTTTAAGACTTTCTTCTTGTGTTGATCAAGTTTGGGACCTGATTGGAGAATTATTGCTTGGAAATTGTCGGTTGGCAGACCAAGCGATTGGCACAGAAATTAATGTTACCGTCCTAGGGAAAATTGCAAACCAGGTGGAAACCAGTCCATCGTTTTTTGTTGTTGTATGCAAGTCAAGCGGAACGCTATTGAGAATTATGGCACAATGTTTAATTAGTTATCCTGATGAAGTCAATGCGGTGACTCCTAAACCATTGTCAAACGATAACCCAGCAGTTGAATCATCTACGCTGAGTAACTCATCTGCAGATGCTTTGTACGACACATTACATAAGTTGACGGAAAATATGGATACTGAAATGCGAGTCTCGACGTCTACTGCTACTGCCACCGTAAATCTTGTTCACGTCATTATGCGTCGATCCCTCTGTACAGACGAATTTGGCTCTTTGATGATGCTCTTCTTGGAAGCTCTGGATGAGACAATTGTGAATCAATGTGGATCAGTTCTTGCACGTATGGAAGGACAAAAATATTGGTTGGCACTCCTAAAACTTGTCATCAAGAAAAATGATGCTATGAGAAGTAACGTTACCTTGCTATCGATGAAAAACATATGTACTTTGTGTGTTGGACTTGCTCGGTATTTGGGTGATGAAGATAACCATCACTGGAAAGGGGCTACTAAAACAACATCTATGAGGAAAGATTTTGAAAACAGAGATTCCAGCACGATGTCATCGGTCTCGGTAAATCCCAATTCTAACTATTTAGTTTGTTTTGGCGTGGAGGTTCTAAATTTCCTCGTTAGCTGCTGTGAGCTGTGCTCTCAACCAGTGATCAGCCAAGTCCTCAGTACAGAAGAACAACAATTTTTCTATGGGTCACTTATTTATTCTGCGCAGACAGTGGTATTGAATGAACTATCTGATGTTCACAGAGAAGGTGTGTCCGCACAGCAGATTATGGATTGCCTCGCAGAATTTAAACATGTACTTTTACAAAGACCATATTGGCAAGGCACAATCTTATGCGGCATTGTTGCGCAAAATACCAATGGAGACGCCAACAATGGTAATGAGTTTAACAGTGCTGCATTGGGACGTTCATCTCGCCGGGTTTACAGAGTTCGAGGCTTAAGTGCCAATGCGCATAAAGAGTCTGGCATTGGTACCGAGTCAGATCGCAGTTTCATCTTCTCATTGACTGCGCTACTCTATCGAATGTTAATGGATGACTCAGCTAAACTTCGTCATACTGCTATCATGGTATGGCAGTTCTTGATTGATCAGCGTTTTGACGTGCTCAAAGAGGTATTAATTGCAGAACCACGCACTTCGGTATTGCATACTATTACGTCTACGAAGAAGGAGGCAGTTATTGACA
This sequence comes from Phytophthora megakarya, assembly GCA_002215365.1. Lineage (NCBI taxonomy): Eukaryota > Oomycota > Peronosporomycetes > Peronosporales > Peronosporaceae > Phytophthora > Phytophthora megakarya. The sequence continues at coordinate 14,217 of NBNE01000354.1, forward strand.
TATTTCACGGTGGATTCGATCGACTACTGTATGCGCTGCATACTCCCGATACAGGCGGTTCCACAATGAGTGACCTAGCAAACGATGCTGATCTCTCATTGAATAAAGATATTTGGTGTCAATTCCAGCTTTGGCTTGCTGAAAATAATGAATTGCTGAATGAGATTATTGTTTCTAGAACCGAATCGATTTTTCAGCATGTGCAAGAAGTCCTTATGTCTTGTATCCGCATCCGAATGAGTTCCGGAACAAAGGAAGTATATCTTGAAACCAATTTTCCCGTCCGATTTGATGTTAGAAAGGAAATGCGCAAGAGGGACGTCTACGACGGAATTGTGTTTGACCGCCGTGATATGGTTGTTAAGAAAGCTGAAATGAAGTATGCGAGCCGTAGGGACAGTGTGCTAGAATCTATGAATGATGGATTAGCTCAGTGGCAAAAGATGTCTTTGCGACTCAAGTATACCAGAAATGTTTGGCAAACTGGAAAGTGGCAGATCAAAGAGCCCCCACTTGATGATTTTGCGATAAAAACGAAATCGAACACACAACGGAGTATATTCCAGCGAAAGTCGTTTGGATATCGCCTAGATCCCACTGAGGGGCCACATCGAATGAGAATACGGCTCCTTCGTGATTATCTGCACGAGGATGGACCAAAAGGTAGCATGTCTACCGTACCACCAGAGTCTAAAGAAACTCTACAATCTAATGCAAGCGTCGACTTGATAATATCAGAAGTAAACCAAGACAGCGAGCCATTTCACAGAAGTTTTGAATTCCACGAAGCCGTTGGAATTTTTAAGGAGTTTGTCTATCAACATTCCGTTGTAACGGACCGATCGGGGAACAACACTCAATTGCTTTTAAGCCTTATGAGTCGTTGCAGGATGGACTCAACTCGTGCGATATTTTCTCGAATTTTTAAACCAAACGAAGGAGAACAAGAAGCTGAAGATGTATCAGTACTAATGGTAGCTTACACTATCTATGGTGCTTTCTTGCAGAATGCAGAAGATTCTGGTGAGAAGCCCAGTATGGGCGTATCTCTGTCTATTATCGAAGGCATTCGCAATATTCTTCAAAATGCTGAGAGTATCCCGAATGACAACTACATTCCACCAACCATTTTTGATGCTGCGGATGCTGAGGCGACCCAGCATGCATTATCTACAGTACGACACGAAAGTCTTCGATCAATACGATTAAGTGGACCTGCAAGCAAAGAGAATATAACTGAAGCAGAACCTGACGCTTCAGACGATGAACTCGGCGAAGAACCACCATCTGGACCCAGAAATCCCGTTGATGAAGCAGAATGCGATGATTCCGATGACCAAAAAGAGGTACAAGCGTCTGATGAACCCGAATTTATTACATCAACCCAAACACCAGCAAGCAATGAGAATATAACTGAAGCAGAACCTGACGTTTCAGACGATGAACCCGGCGAAGAAGCACCATCTGGACCCAGAAATCTCGTTGATGAAGCAGAATGCGATGATTCCGATGACCAAGAAGAGGTACAAGCGTCTGATGAACCCGAATTTATTACATCAACCCAAAACAAATTGGATACTACCGAAACAGATACACAAGATACCTTTGATATTCCCATTTTTGATCCAACATCACCCAAAACTGACCAGAATAAACAGGTGGATACTTCATACGATGCAATATACGGAGCTATTGCTCGTTTTCTCCGATTAGATGATTATCCCCCACTGCGGAGTTTTAATGCGGCATATATTGTGGGCATGGGTAAAATATCAGGTCTCTTCGTAATATGTCGATTCAGCATGTACTTTATTGGTGGTTACACTAAGTTATATAGTAATTTGGACGACCTTAATGGAGGTGAGAGTACGATACAAGATACAACTCCTAAATCATCAGAAGATACCGTGTCAAGTCAGCCAAATTTTGGAAGCACCAAGTCGAGTACTCCAACAGAGGGTAGAAGGAATACAACGAAAAGAAAATTACGGGCAGCCCTGACCGACCTGGGTATGCAGTTTACTCCACCAAAAGCTAGCAGTGAGCTCTTTTTTACTATTGCCCCATTAGATCTCAACATGGAACGGGAAGGACTCACATACAAGGGCTTATCACAACCAAGTACATGCTCTCGGTGGAGTATAAAATACTCTACCGTCAAACAGTTCTGCCGAATCAAATATCAGTTACGTCCTGTCGGTATCGAATTATTTGACACATTTGGCTCGACCTATTTTCTTCAATTGGATAATTCAAGCGATCGGGAAGAAGTTATAAAGCTGCTTTTTCAAATGCCACTTGTGAACAGTATTTTCTGGAGTCCTATTCTTCGCACCGGAGCTTTGGTTCCATCTGTCAAGCGAATACGACAGGCCGTCACAAAGCGGTGGTTGCGAGGGTCGATGACAAACTTTGAGTATCTTATTCACTTGAACACATTGGCAGGTCGCAGTTTTAACGACATTACACAGTATCCGGTATTTCCTTGGGTGATTGCCGACTATACCAATGAAACTCTTGATCTGGAGGCTCCTAGCACATTTCGAGATCTATCAAAACCTATGGGCGCTCTTGGTGAGAGTCGTGCTGCACATTTTCGTGAGCGATTTTCGGCTTTGACTCAAGACGTAGATATGGAAGATCCGTTAGGAACCCCAGCGTTCCATTACGGAACACACTATTCGTGCTCTGCTTACGTGATTAACTACCTCATTCGATTGGAACCGTTTACAGCTCTAGCGTTAGAGCTACAGGGCGGAGAATTTGACCACCCAGATCGCCTATTTCGTAGTGTTCCAGCATCATGGACTTCCGCGTCAAGAGATAATTTGCAGGATATACGTGAGCTGATTCCGGAATTTTTTTATCTCCCAGAGTTTCTGTATAATGCTAACGATTGTGCGTTCGGTTCTACACAAACCGGAGAAGAAGTTTGCCATGTAAGCTTGCCTCCTTGGGCTCATGGAGATCCAAGAGAATTTGTGCGATTAAATCGGCAAGCGCTGGAAACCAAGTATGTATCTGAGCATCTCCACAGTTGGATTGATCTTGTGTTTGGTGTGAAGCAAAGGGGTAAATTGGCTGTAGAAGCTCAGAACGTATTTATGCATTTCACGTATGAAGGCACTATTGATATCGAGAAAATCACAGACCCTGTAATGCGAACAGCAACCCTGGGACAGATCGAAAATTTCGGTCAGACTCCGTCTAGACTTTTTGTCAGTCCTCATCCGCAACGTAAAGTGCCTACACTCCACAATACCACTTCATCGAGTGGATCAGAAACTGAGACTGCGTTGTCAATGAATTCTTCTGCGGGGTCCCAATACGACGGACTTACACTCAGCACCATCGAGGCTTATGTCAAATGGCATACACATTTAGCCCCGGCATTAGTTGCAATCGGGAAAGATTACGTGTTCTTGAAGAAGCACTCGGTTATCCCGGGACAGGTGAATGCAGGTGATATTGGGGACGTGAAACTAGTGCACGAGAAGATGCAATATTTAAGTGCCGGATGCATCTTTATGCCACCTCGCTATGCCAAGTACTTGGATTGGGGAAACAGTTGTGGAGTGATGAAGCTTCGCGTGTATCAGCCGAGCTCAGGTGCCAATCGGTACCGCGAAGCGAATAAAGTTCTTGCTGTTATTGAGGGAGCACATCACGATGACATCAACTGTGCATCAGTCTCAAGCGATGGTGCTTTGCTTGTCACAGGAGGCCAAGATGCTGTCGTGAATTTGATTGAGTGTTCTAAAGCGTCTGACGGTCGCAGAATATTTAAACAAGCGGCAAAATTCGTTGGCCATAGCGATGCCGTCGTCTGCGTGGCCATCAACAAGGTACTTAATTCGTTTTGAATGCGTCAAACGTTGTTATCTCACTATTATCAACTTCGTTGCAGGGATTTAATTTGATCGCGAGCTCATCCGCAGACCGAAGTGTGTTGTTATGGGATTTGCGAACTCGCGCACTTTTACAAGAATTGGCAGGACATTCATCAACAGTTGCCCACGTTTCCATTAACAGTGCAAATGGAAATGTGTTAACGGCCACAATTAAGGAAATACGTCTTTGGAGTATCAACGGCGACCTACTTGCAGCATCGAGCTCGTCAGTATTTGGTCTTCAAACAATTGTAAGTACACACCAACAACGAAAACGATTGCAACTAACTCGATATTTATTATGTTTGCTACGTTGTAGACGTGTGCAATCTCCACGCGGTGTGAGTCATGGCAAAATGGCGTTATTGCAGTCACAGGCCATGCCAATGGTGCGATAGCTCTATGGGGACTTCGATACCCTGACGATTTAGTGCGGCAAAGGAAGGCCACCACTAATGAAGAAACTACTGCATCTACGAAGGTTACTGGAGAAAACGCGCTAAGCGCTACCTCTTTTTCTTGTACTTCACCAACGAGCTCCAAACGCGACCCGATCGATTTGCCAGTGCCAATCCAGAGTCAAGGAAGTGCATCCCAATCACGTGCACAAGTGGTACCATCATGCCGGCTATTTATTTTAAAGTTATTACTTGACCACCGCACAAAGGTGACTGCACTCTCTCTTGGTCCAGAACAGCGACAATTACTTTCTGGAGACGCAGATGGAAATTGTATTCGCTGGGTTGACGACAGCATTAGTACCAGCTTTCACTAGTGCAAATTCACAGAGTAACGACTCTACTGACTGTACGCGACTCTCAGGTTATTATTTTTACCAACAGTTTTGTGGGAAATGGTGAAACTTCCGAGTAGTCAGCTAGTTGTTGCTCGTGCTACTTGGTCTTACAGAACGAAACAATCATCGTAAGGAACATGAAGGTGATAACTGGAAAGATCAAGCCTGACCGAGAGAGATTCCACGCTTCAGTTCGACGAGATTGCCATTCGTGGTCCAAGAAGCGCAATATGTGGCATTTCCTTACTCTTTTTACTGCAGTCGTACATTTCGTGCAATCTTTCACGAAATTTGCCAGTGCATCAGCTACTGTGTTTATTCATCATCATCATGACTGCATCCACGATAGAAAATTGGATCTTACTGCAGTCGTACATTTCGTGCAATCTTTCACGAACTTTGCCAGTGCATCAGCTACTGCGTTTATTCATCATCATCATGACTGCATCCACGATAGAAAATTGGATCTGTTCGAACGCACGGTCGATTTGGATTCATTGGTTGCCAAGCAACATTTTGAAGGAGTGACCCAAACTCAGAATCCGGCATATGATTACTTTGTGAATAATTTCCTCGATGCAATTGGAATTTCTACAATACGGTCGATTTGGATTCATTGGTTGCCAAGCAACATTTTGAAGAAGTGACCCCAACTCAGAATCCGGCACATGATTACTTTGTGAATAATTTCCTCGATGCAATTGGAATTTCTACAACTACATCAAATCGCAAACTCCAATCAACCACAACAACGCCTTCGTTCCAGCCTCTGCGAATCGCATTCGACGTCTCAAAATTATATTCGTAAGAGCGTACTTCACGTCCAGATTGGTGTGCCTGTTACTGACTTTTTTGCTTTGTTCTGTAGTGATCCAGGCTACAAATGTGAGAAAGTAGGCGATATTGTAGAATTGGACAATCAACCGTACACGTGTTCAGAGGGAGATATCCTCACGCCTGCGAAAAAAGAATTTCTCTCCTCCGTTTTACTCAAGACAATCGCCGGTTATTTTGGAAGCATTTTGTCTGTTCAACGTGTGACAGGAAACCTCATCGTATCAGGAATGTCTTGCTCCAACAGTTCCGATTGGGCTTGCTGTAGCAATTCGATGCCAGCTTTTTATCGCACTAACGGTGTAGCTAACGCAGATTATTTGCTACACGTGACGGCACGTCCTACATCAGGTGCAGTCATTGCGTGGGCTTTACCTTGTAACCTCGACCAGTTCGGACGACCCATTTCAGGTCAAGCCAACTTTAGTCCTTCACGATTAAATCCTTCCGCCCCAGGAGATAGTCGGACAGAGCAAGTGGGGACGGCTCTACACGAAATGACTCATGCACTGGTGTTTTCGCAGCGATTATTTGTAAACTTTCGACAGCCGCGTAATGGTGTATTATGGGGCTATGGAAATGTTGTGACGCAAACGAAAGGTACCGGAGGAATTTTTGTCAGCAAAATCATCACTCCACAAGTTGTTGAGCAAACCAAGCAACATTTCAACTGCTTTGATTGGGCAGATGCTGGACTTGAGCTGGAGAACGGCGACAAAGGGAGCTCCTCGTTCAGCTCACACTGGGAAAAACGAGTTGTTATGAATGAATATATGAGTGCGATTAGTTCGTACGACCCTGTGTATTCAGCTCTTACATTAGCTCTATTTGCGGACAGTGGATGGTACGAAGTGAGTTTTTCGCAAGCGCAGCCACTTCCGTGGGGATATCATGAAGGCTGTGGTATGGCAAAATCTCGATGCTCGCAATGGAGTGACAGATACATTTGTAGCGAAAGTGCTCAAAATTCATGCACAGCGGACTTCAATGTGAAAGGATACTGTAATGTTGCCAGCTACAGCTCGAGCATCCCTGCTGGTTTCCAGTACTTCAAGGATCCTAGTGTTGGGGGTCGTGATACGTATGCTGACTATTGCCCATTCTATCGTGGATTCAACAATGGCGATTGTCGTGGGATTGGACGAACAGCAACGTTAATTGACTCGAACAATCGTATGGAAGAGGTTGGATTATCTAGCAAATGCTTCCAATCTAGTCTTAGTCGATACTCGAGTGATACAGCAGATTTACGTCCTGCCTGCTACAAAGTCCTAAAGTGTTCTTCGACGAGTTTAACATTATCAATTGGTGGGGTGGAAGTGCAGTGTCCTGTTGAAGGTGGAGAATTGAAAGTGAATGGTTTCAAAGGAAAAATTATATGTCCACCAAGTACCCAACTTTGCCAATTATTAGAGGACAAATGTTCAGGGAATGGTGTACTACTTGCTAGTGGAATTTGCCAATGTTTTCCGGGTCATGTCGGTGACGATTGTTCTGGAATTGAATGTCCAAGTAGTGCTGATGGTGCTGAGTGTGGAGGCAGTTCCCATGGTGTTTGTGATACCAAGACGGGGATATGTACATGTACCAATGGGTATACCGGGGTCAGTTGCACAGACTTAGTGTGTCCTGTTAACACTGATAGCAAGAATACATCTCAGTGTTCTGGGAATGGAGTCTGTAATGTAGATAGTGGCTCATGCTCATGCAGAAACGGCTATTCTGGTGACGCATGCGAGTGCGTTCCTGGCTGCACTACATCATCATGCGGAGTCAACGGTAAATGCAGTTGCGAGTCTGGCGCTTGCACGTGCTCGTCGGGGTTTTCCGGTTTAGATTGTTCCGAAACCCACGAACCTAGTATGACTATGCTTACCAGCAGTGAAGTTAGCGTGACAGTCAGCTCCAAGGTATACAAATTTTTCAAGTTTGCTGTAGATTCCAGCTCTTATGATGTCACATTTATTGTCGATTATCCTTCTGGAAACCCGAACACTTACGACGTGGATTTGTATGGATCATTTGACGAAAAGTATCCGACCGCTTTGACTTCCAGCAGTATCCGCTTCGAGAGCACGAACGATGCCGGTGTCAATGACGAAATCAATCTCTGCGGTTCTCTAGGAGTATTTCCACGTGGCATAAGTTCTTCTACGCGTAGATGCACTAAAGCGACTCAGGCTTATACTCAAGCAGCACCCGGATATTTCTACTTGTCGCTGCTTGGATTCTCTGCTGGAAATTCAGTCGTGAATTTTCGCGTTGAAACGGATAAGTGTCGAGATGTTACGTGCTCCGGCCATGGTACCTGCGGTCGAAATTTACCTGGTATTTGCACTTGCGATCGCTACTGGAGTGGTGAAGATTGCAGCGTACCACAATGTGGCCCAGATTGTGAGGACTTGGGAATTTGTTCTGACGCCACCGCATGGACAGGAAATGTCAGTATTCCAGTCAGTAACACCACCGCTGCAACGGTGTCAATCGGTATCAATGCTCTGAGCAACACGTCTGAATGTTATGGTAACGGTGTTTGCAAAGTCACTGGTAATGATGGTCCTGTTTGCGTCTGTGACGAGGCGTTTGCATTTGAAAACCCAACCACATCAGCTCGAGCTCTTTGCCAAGTGCTGATACCATCTATTGCATACGTCGAGCATTTCACTGGACCATTCCGGATCGAGGCGGGTCTGTTGGACCTGCAAGTTAAACGTGGGAAATGGGCGTTGTACACTCTGACGGTGAAAGATGAGTGGGGGGTACTAGTTGCGAACTTGGATCAAATCACATCCGATGGAGATCCTATGCTTTTTATCCGCCGTGAAACGCTACCGAAGACTTTTCTTAGCTCCTCCAGTTCATCAAGTTCGGTGCAATTCTCAGATGTAAGTGGATGGTCTACAGCTGCCACCTCACGAAAGATCGTACTCTCTCGGTCTACATCTACTCTCAGCTCCGGTCTCTATTATATTGGTGTCTACAATAGTGTGTATGCTCGTGGTTCTCTTGGCTACCGACTTACGGTCACCACTGCAGATGATTGTCAGACTCTGACGCTAGTTGAAGCTTTCAATTCTGTGGCAAAAGAAACCAACCTGACCGTATCGGCTAATGGCAGTACCACTAGTGATGATGATAGCCTGTCGGTTTGTTTGAACGGGGGAGTATGCAGTACGCTGTCGAACGAGATGTGCACATGCACAGACGGATATGCAGGCTACTATTGTTCCTTACAGCCTACGCGCTTCGTGCTTTCTCGAGCGTCTGCAATTGAGCCGAACACTGGGAATACTTCCACGTATGTTGCTTTTGAGAGTGCAAATAATTTGACGCTAGCAGTTGGAGATTGGGTCTACTACTCGTTTGATGTTGAAGACTCGACCGCACAAGCAGTTGAGTTCAGGTTGAAGATCTACAGCAATATTGCTGAGGCGGATACACCTCCAAGACCGCTACTACTTGTGCGTGGTCCAAATGATGCTGGGTTTCCTTCTTTAGCAGTGCCTTCACTTCAGGATCAGGATGCTCTGGCGTCGCGTTTAACAGTCCAAAAGGTAGCGATTGCTGTCGACACTGCTTGCTCTTTTGCGACGACTGGTAAAAACTGCTACAAGGTGGCAGTGCACAATCGTGCTGTTTCAGGCTCTCGGATTGATTTCCAGTTACAAGCTATAGTGCATATCAGCACCGCAAACGTCTTGTCTAACCCAACTGAATGCAGCGCCAATGGAGACACTGATAATTGCCACGGACACGGCCAATGTATTGTACAGGATGGAGCACCTACTTGTCAATGCGTGACCGGCTGGTCCGGTATCTCTTGTAATTCCCCTACAGGCTTCGAGTTAACGAAACTTTGGAACACGATGGACAATGTGACATTATTGTGTTCGACGTGCAATGACAGCTTCACGCTGGGGCGCGGCCAGGTTATGATGTTTCGTGTTCCGGAGCCACTTCGCGGGGGTGTTGGTTTACGACTTACTCTACTACCGACTGAAAACGCTACTAATGGTGTTGTTCCAACGGTGTATGTGAGCGGGGTACTTCCCCGATCACTTTACGACTTTACGTATATATCGTTGGCCAGCAACGATACAAATTCACAAGTTGTCGAGATATCAAATTCCTCATTCTCGGGCGACTTCTGGGTGGTTGTTTACACTGACTATCCGGCTATAAGCACTACAGCGCAATTCACGGTGGCTTCGACCACCTCAGCACGGCGGAAATTAATTGATAGTGTTGCAGACATCTCATTTCAGCTCATGGCCGAGCAATACGAGTGGCTTGATACCGAATCGGAAAGCACTTTGCTCACGGATCAAAGCTTCGCACACGCCATATTCTCCTGGGTGTTTAGCAGCTCGGCCGGAATCGCTGTGTTCGCGTTTGCAGTGGTTTTGCTGGTCATTGCAGTATGCTTCTGCACATTTCGAGTTGCACGTGCTCCAGAAAACCAAGATAAGGTGCTTGCTCACCTGTATCCGCCTCAAAATGGAGGCTCAAATTCAGTGAGCAGAATCACTGGAGATCTTCATACGCCTGGTAGTGGACAAAGGGGAGCTAGTGGAGCGGTTGTTATGGATATTCATGACCACATCGCTAGTGAAAAAGACAATAAATGATATTCTTGATTACAGAAAAACAAGAACAACGCAACATGAAGTGCTCTGGTTCGCTGGGTCAATTTTTTAGCTTCTCGATGAGAATCCTCTTCGAAATCACTCACCGGAGTATTTTTTTCCGTTGAACAGGCTGTATTTCTTCCTGGACATTTCCACGTATCTCTCAACCAGTTTGACCTGCTTCGCGGCTGAAAACTGGCTCATAGCTTTAATTGCCTGCTTTCTCTTTTTTGAACAGGCTGTATTTCTTCCTGGACATTTCCGCGTATCCCTCAACCACTTTGGCCTGCTTCGCGGCTGAAAACTGGCTCATAGCTTTAATTGCCTGCTTTCCCTGACCTGGTGATTTACCTTCCCTCAGCAAGTTATTAACCCCTCCAAACCGGATGCTGCATAATGCAGTTTTAACCAATTTGCCTCTCGCTTCACTTTCAGAATTGGCGTCGTCCTTAATACACTTGTGCGCACTCAAAATCTCTCCGTGACACCAGCGTCGAACGAGTTGGGTGGTGCGTTGCTGCTCAGCTGCCGCAGGGACAGACAACACCAGAGTTCACGATGACTGTAACGGATATAATAGCATATCTGTTACTAGCGCTCTGGGCGTCCGCTACGCGGACGCTGTGTGCGTGGT
>NBNE01000355.1:0-24976 GCA_002215365.1 Phytophthora megakarya
TCGGCGTGGGAGATTCAAACGCGCCCCTTCGGAAAGTTTGAGAAGAACACACAATACTGTCTTCAACTCGATAGTACTGTAACACCTAAATCTGGACAAACATATAAAATCAACTTGGTCCTAATCCCGCAACACCACAGTCAGTTTGGAACTATAAGCAGTGTTTGATGCAGAATGGGGACCCATTGGAATCATTGGTGCATCTCGCCCGTCATTGGATTTCCACTCTCCACAAACTCGATATGTCAATTTGACAGAAAGCTCAATGTCGTGATATTACCGATGCGTGTCATATATATAGACTGCTATCGCCACATCGTCCAAGTACATCTCACAGCAAGCTTTAATGAATACTTCGGGAAGTATTTGACAAATATTAATACATCCATACACTATAAACCACTCCGACTCGTGCAAACTACGCTGTGGAAGTTTGGATAACAACCGCCTTCAGCTCAGTTGCAGTCTCGCACGTACCAGGAGGAGTTTTGGGCGTGCGAATGTCGTCCGCATAGTCATCTTCAGCACATGCCCACGCCGTCATCGCCACGGATGGCTTGGGGACAAACACGATGCAGAGCACACCTAGCACCCAAGTGCCCAAGACGACGATCACGTAGACACCGGGGTGGTCATGGTAGTTCACCCACCCAATGACATCTGCGTAGCCACCACTGCAGATTGCTTCAACAGGGAGAACAAGTCCCCAAGCAATCGCCACGAGGCTCAGGACACCCACGAGCAGCTTGATCGTAGCGAAGTAGAGCATCACCAGCAGCATCTTGGGTGAGAGGAATAAAAGACGTTGGCACCAGTTGTCACAGCCATTGTTCGTCGAAAATCCTCCTTGAATTCCGAAAGCTTTGATCAGTTTGGGCTCCCGCTTGGACACGACATTCGCGAGACGAATATCGAGTCTCACCAGCTCCTCCACAACGCCAGCAGACACCTGGAAGAGCACGATGCCCGCCCCAAACAGCGGGATCAGCCCCACACTCACTGGGACAAGCACCAGCACGAGAATAGCGCCACCAACCCCCAGGATGGCGTTGAGCGTGTGAAACAGCAGCAAGTGTCCCAATCCAGAGCAGAAGGCCTGGCAGCGACATGGCGGCGATGGATCGAGGATCAGAGAAGGGTGACGAATACTGTGGTCGTCTTCAGTGTCGGTGGCGGTTCCGTCGACTGCGATGGCGACTGGAATGGGCTTTTCGGCTGGGTCGAAGTTTTCACTTGGGTACCTGTGGTAGATCACGTCTGCAGCTGGACTCTTCATGATGGTAGGCTGCAAATTGAGAAATGACGGCTCAATGGCGGATATTGAGGCATTTAGCTTCACAAGAAGCGGTCAAGTCGCACGCACCCATTTCCAGTAAGTGCTGGACACGCTGGAATTTAGCAGTTAACGTTGAAGCAAGCTGTACCTGTAAAAAGGTACAATGGTACAGCGGTACAATTGACGTCTGCGCGTGGATTTGACATCCGGATACTATCCGGACGGACGTTACCGGTATCCGTAGGTTTACGATTCGTACTTAGTCGGACTTCAGCTTTCTGAGCTGGACGGATTTGACCACTTCACACATGGACGCCAGCAATAGCACAGCTATAGTACATGTACTATTGTACAGTATATATATAATAGCTGGATACCAGCAGGCCGGGAGCAGTCTAAAACAGGAGTTGGTAACTTGAGTCGTCAAGCCCCAGCCGCGTTACGCTGTTGAGAAATACTGGCGCAAGTTGCAGTTTGTGTTTCGTACATAAAACCTTGTTTCTACCAGCCAATGAACTGTCTCCCCAGCCCTAGGACGAGTCTGAAAAACCTCGGGCGAGGCTGTGTTGGGTGGGGAGCGGCCATTGTTGTTTAGCACTCGTTGTCCACAGATCTGCAGCATGGCGACGGTGGCGAGCAGCGATCAGGCTGCGGATCCGCAGAAGGAGCGCGAGATCGACGAGGTGATGGAGTTCCTCAAGTTCAGCGTCAAGCCCAGCACGAGCTTCGGCGGCACGATCCTCTTCAAGTTCAAGGACGCAGACGGAGCCGAGCCGCGCACCACGTACGCCGTGGAGATCAGTGACGAGCGGCTCGTGGCCACGCGCAAGAACGCGACGGCTACAGACGTGCGACCCACGTGCGAGGTGACCATCACCATGGACGACTTCCTCTGGATCTACTCAGGCAAAGCCTCCAGCTCCGACATGGTCAAGCTCTTCTACGCCGGCCGCGTCGCCATCAGCGGCTACGCGTTCCGCACAGTCTCCAAGTTCGCCCAGAGCTTCGACTTTTCCTCGGAGAAGTGGCGCAGTTTCTACGCCTGGAGAAAAGCGCAAGACGAGAAGAACGACAGCAGTCGAGCCACTAGTGCGTTGGACGAGATGAGGAATGTGGGCTCGCCCTCGAGAGACTACTGGTTCTTCCATGCTCGCACCATTCTGGACCGCTACCACCTCACGAGACTGCAGCGTCTCGTGTGGCAGACGTCGTTGGCAAGTCTCTTTGGAGAGAAAATCGTCTTGGACAGCGTGCGCAGCTCGGCTATACGAGACAGGAGAATCACAGCTGGCAGGTTTAGCGTCGTTGCTAGTGTCGTGGGAAACGCTGGCCCCGTGTCTGCAGTTTTGAGACGCCGTGCCACTGGAACGATTACACCAGGTCAGCTGCACTATGAGCGAGAACTACGTGATGAGTTGGCGAGGTTTCTACGCCCCTGCACGAAACAGTTGGCTGCGGTCGTTGAAGCATTTGCGGTCGGTAACCCCACGCAGACGGCGAACGTCATATTCGACTTTTTCAACGAGGAATACGTCGTAGCTGTGAAGCGCAGCGCTAAGGAACGGCAACAACGACGTCACCATCGCAATCGCGTGGACTTGGGAGACGCTGGCATGGCACAGCTGGACAAATTGGTGAAGGTGATCGGCAAGGGCGGCCACTCGAACCTGAAGCACGACAACCGCTCCAAGTACGTACCTGCACCTGAGCTGCTACTGCGGGAGTTCCGCTCGAATGTGACTGTGCTCATGGACACGTTGAAGGAGAAGGCTTCAGGTCGCAAAGCTCTACACAGGATCCCTGCTCCAGAGATGGACTGGCTGGTGCGCAACGGACGTTCCGGCAGCATGGTGATCGCAGAAGGCAGCAGCAATAAGCAGGTTGACACGACCATAGCGTCAACGCCAGCTTCTGCTCTGCCGAGCTTACCGACCAGCATCATCGTGGAAGTGAACCGTGCCAAGATCGGTCGCAACCGGAAACGCTTCGACGTGCCCAAGCAGCGTATCAAGGCCAAGTTCGAGGCCATCTCGCGGGAGTTGGCAAACCAGAGGAATCCTCTCGTATCACACGTTGATGAGCACCTGGTGTTTTCCGACTACCTATAAACCGGTCGTATCAATTGGCGAGTTACCTGTCGACGGTGATGTGGCTTGCCTAGGGCTCTAGATGCACAACGCTCAACACCTCCCATTTTCATATTTAACGCAAAATTGCGCTTTACCCTATCTCTTCCTTACGTTTGATTGGTCGGTTTCTTATCTGAAATTTCTAATACTAGTTTGTAGTAGTCTGTATTCGTATTCGCCAACCAGTCAAAGAGTGGCTACATCCGACCAAGAGCTACTGTGAGCACCATGGGAGACCTGGACGACCACACGCCGGACGAGATCTACTGCGACAGTCAGGTGTTCGACATCGACTTCCACCCACTAACGGACATTGTGGCTGTGGGCTCCATCAGCGGCGTCGTGGAAGTGTACGAGCAGTAAAACATCGTCCAAAGTGGAAATGCTCATGTGTTGGGGTTTGCATAGATACAAATACTCGGAGGAGACGAACACGAAGGTGCTGGAGCTCAAGAACCACCAAGAAGCTGTGCGAGCGCTGCTCTTCGCTCCTGATGGACAGAGTACGCTGAGATATTAGGTTGGTTTACTGATCATAAACTGACTTGTGGCTGTAGCTCTCTACACTGCGTCGGCGGACAAGTCAATTCGCGCCTTTGACACACTCGGAAATCCGACGTGGGCAGAGATGCGAGCTCACGAGTAAGGAAGAGAGCGAGAAGATGATTAGACTGGAGGATTAAGGTTTATTTGCTGTAGAAACCCAGTGAACCGCCTGCATGAACTGTCGGCCAACGTGTTTGCAAGCGGAGACGACCAGGGCTGCATCAAGATTTGGGACACACGGCAGCACCGCTGTCTGTCGGAGTTTAAGGAGCACACGGTATGCTCTTACTCGAGTTGGACGGGGTAGTTGCAGTTTAACTGACGGAGGTTTGTTGCAGGACTACATTTCTGGTTTTGCCACGAATCCAGCACACGACCATTTGCTGGCGACTAGTGGTGATGGTCGCTTATCTGCCTATGACTTGCGGAAAAACGTGTTGGCAGGAAAGAGTGACGAGTTGGATGACGAGCTGCTCTCCGTGGCTGTGATCAAGAATGGCCGAAAGATTGTGTGCGGCTCGCAGGATGGCGTGTTGGTGATTTTCAGCTGGGGTACCTGGGGCGATATGTCGGATCGTTTTCCTGGTCACCCAGACTCTGTCGAGGCCCTGCTTAAGGTGGACGAAGATACGGTTCTCACAGGCTCGAGTGATGGTATTGTTCGGTATGTGCATTGGCAAAGCGATGTTGTCTGATATTAAGAGCTAATTCTCTTCATTTTTAGTGTGGTGCAGTTGCACCCCAATAAGCTGCTGGGACTCATCGGCGATCACGAAGACTTCCCTGTGGAAAACCTCAAGTTCTCTCATGACAAGAAAATTATCGGCAGCGTTTCACACACAAACAAAGTGCACTTTTGGGATGTGGGATACTTGTTCGAGGAGGACGACGAAGAGGATGAGGAGGACGAAAACGAGGAGAAGGCTCCGGTCGGCTTGGCCATGGACACTGAGATGCAGGACGCCGATAGCGACAGCGACAGCGATGATTCCAATATGGGTGGCGCAGTTGGAGGTCGTAAGGCTTTCCCTACAGCCAACGAACAGTTCTTTTCGGACTTGTAGAAATTCTCCACTGAAGGAGAAATTCGTTGAGATAGATGGACACAACCAACAATACAGTATTTTGCAAGTCACATTTGCTGCTCGTTCGTAAGTTCTCTATGCTTCTGTCATGGATAAATGAGTGAAGCAATAAATACAGTAACACATGGACAAGTAGAAGGGCACATTGTACAACGTAAGTTACATATTGACCTATCTTAGGTAACCTACGTCACAACAATTCGTTAGGAGGTAGTAGTAGTCGTACTACTACTGTAGTGCACAGTAGAACGAGAAAGACTTTGAAGTTCCAGATGACATGCTACCGGTATTTGCTTTATTTGTTACCATTCAAAATATATCACCACTTCTTTCATTCTGAGGACATTCATCAGAACCAACACTTAACAACTCATAATACCGTGATAGGGCACGACCGGCTACTCAATATACTTGGCGCTTAGCTTTTGATAAGTTTGCGAGCATTAGAGACAGAAAACTGCCCGGGTAATTTGCTCGTCATTGTAATTCAGTCTTCTTTTTCCTTTTATAGGATATTCGCACGAAGCCCAGGGACTGGTCGTACCAGTAATCTCTTCCAGGTGTTGTAGCAGCTCTCGTGACGTTGGTCGCGCACCGGGGTCGCTCTGTAGGCAATCGTGTGCAATTTTGAGGATAAATTCAGGACACACAGGTGTCAACATATCGAGCAGGTTATCGATAGGGACATCTATCAACAGTTTCCCAGTGTCAAGTGCCACCAACACCACGCCGAACGCATACATATCTGATTTGTCTGAGAATTTTCGTTCTGCCAACACCTCTGGGCTGCTATAGATGCTACCTTCATCCGTTTTCACAGGCTTAGCCTCGGACGTAGCACGAACAGCGCAACGACCAAGTCCACAGAGTGCAGGCTCTCCTGTAGCAGAATCCAAAAGAATATGACGCGGTTCGATAGCACCATGAATTATCGGAGGTGACTGACTGTGGAGAAATGATAAGCCTCGCAAAATCCCCATTGCAATCTGTAGTTTTTGCTGCGACCACGTCCAGTGTTGCGATTTTCTTCCACTTCGTAGTGCACGTCGTAAATCACCGCTGCGATGATAGTTCCAAATTGCTATGAGATTCTGAAATGAGTTCCATGCTATCCCGACAATATTCACAATGTTGGGGTGTTCTAAGGACGCTGCCAAGAGGATTTCACGAGCAAGTCGTTCAACAGCGCGAGTATCGTTGCGTTTTGGTGGCCGCAAGCGTTTGAGAACGACTTCATGATTACCAAGAGTTCCAGCAAGTACTTCATTGGGGGAACCATCCCTACCGCGAGATATCATCTTGTCACCATTTACATCAATGATAGGGACGCGCAGCGCAAGAACAACGGGGTCGTTTTGAAACGTCAACAACACCTGTGAAGCACCAAGTGCGTCCGAATAATCCACATCTGACGGTCGAGACACAAATGAATATCCTCTGCAAACTTCTGTTTCCAAGTCTGTTTCGAGATCAAACAGTCCAGACGCTACCGAGCCGGGCGTGTTGGTGGCGTTCATGTAGAAGGCACCGCTAGGTGTCAGCGCATAATGTTCAAGAGTCGATTTTTCAACGATCTCTTTCTTGGTGCTCACATGTGTCCGTTGTCGAATTATATGACGGATGAACATGAATCCAATCACGAAAAGCACCAAAGTAAGCACGCATCCAACCGCCCAGATGGCGATTAGCATCCCGGAAGACTCAGCTTCTGTGTCTTGAGTTGGATCAAGATCAACGAGGTCCTGAAGTAGACCTGACACAACTCCAGACGTGCGTGGCGTGCACCATTCGCTGCTATTTGCCGAAGACTGAATAGTTGTGCACGGGATAACAAGTGCGAGTTGGTCTGGACAGCTCGCAGCACTACTTGGGTTTTGCATCGTAATGGAAAAAGTCTCCAACGAGTGGCGACGCACAATTGGCAACGGAACATCCGTGTTCCGTCCCTCTTCAGCCCAAATGAAGCTGGTTTCCACGGCCACTGACTGTGCATTCGCCTCGTTGTCCGACACTAAGACAGCACATTTGGCAACTTGTTTGATCTGACTGTCGCCACAAACCGTTCCTCGCAACACAGTTCCCGCGCTCGCTGGGTCTGTGCATGATGTCGATGGGCAATTCTGCAGACCCTCGAACTCACTTCGCGCCACCACAATGTCATCCATTCCGAGCCCGCACTGCACTTTGATCTCACGCGTCTTGTTGCTGCTGGTGACGACGTAGCCTTGATCCCAGAGCACTAGTCGTTGCAGCGTCCCCTTCAACTCACTCCACACCAGATTCTTCTGCATCAGCGTATACTGCACCTCGACAGGTAACGTTGTGTTGAGCTTGAGCCGTGACGCCTCAATGCCCGTGTTGAAGAGACGCACCATTCTCGCCGAAATTGTCATGTCAGCGAAGTTCTCCTCAGCGAGAGACAACTGGACGAGCGCCACCAAGAGCAGCAGCACGAACGACACCCGACGCCTCATACTTCTCGGGGCTGCGAAGTCTCCAGCGTTTTGACAACTGGCCCGAAACGCGATGATCCCATGGGTGTTGAACGGCCGTTCCGTCACTTTCGGGCTTGTTGTTGCAGTTTCAGTCCAAGGTTCGGAGCGTCCGGAGCGATCGAAAGAATGAGCATCTCGTCCACACAAAGTTGTCCAGCACTTCTTCCACTTTCAGCGATACACGACAAGAGAAGGGACACGGTAGAGTAGTCGATCATCGAACCTAGTACTGTCTCAACGGTCCATTTGTACAACTTCTTCAGCTGCAAACTTCGGTGCGTACTACTTGCTACATGCACAAAGTAGAACGGATCTACCTGCAACAGTGCAAATGAGACTTTATGACCGAAGCAAAGCCAGTTCCTGGTTTTGATTGGGCACATGCGTCATACAAAGTCCAAGTGAGGCGCGGCAACACAACAAGCCTATCCCCAGCATAACTTTAGAGCTGACCTCGACGCAGACAGTCCATTGAGCTCTTCTCCCGTCAAGGCGATCGTACTTAAGGTCAGAGCGCCAGCGCACAAGGCAAGTGAAGGTGTTGTGTGCTGTGGTCGGCACTGGGACGACGGGACGAAGGCGGCGACGTCGGCCATGAAGAAAATGTCCCGCAAGAATTTCCGCACGGGCCCGTTGTTCTCCAGCAAGGCGAGCAGCTCCACGGGCCCCAACGCCTCGAGTAGCCCCGCGGGGGGCCCCGTGCGGCGAGCCACGTGGGCCGACAAGATCCGCGACAAGCTGCCGCCGCTGGGGGAGAACGAGTACGAGGTGCTGTGGGAAAGAGGCGTGCTGGGCGTGATCTTCCTGGAGTCGGAGAAGGACGGCATCCCCTACGTGTCCAAGGCCACGGAGTCGTGCATCTCGCCTGCTGTGAGTCAAGGCGACATCCTCAAGTTCGTGAACGTGGTGCGCTCGAGAGACCACTCGTTCGCCGACTTCTTCAAGATCCTGGCCACCATGAAGAAGCCCGTGCTGCTGCGCTTCGAGCGTCTGTCGGCCAGCACGCCCTCATCCGACGAGGACGAGGCCTCGCAGCTCTTTGGCGTGCAGCGCTCCAGCTCCACCAACGCGGTGAACAACGCGAGTCAGTACAGACAGCCGCCTATCGCAGAGGAGGGGGACCCTGCGGGCAAGTTCCAGCGAGCCAACTCGGTCCCGCAGAAGGACCAGAAGCCCCCCAAAGCCACAAGAGGAGCGTTCTGGAGAGCCAATGGAGCCAAAGAATCGGCCGGACCCGCGTCTGCGCAGTCGGTCGGACCCGACAGGATGGCAGCGTCTCAGCAGCGACGTGTGCCCAGTAATAGGGAAGTGTCCCCGCGAGACGCGAATGGCGGCCACTCCCCCCTGGGCCCGCATCAGTATCAGGTGTACTGGGAAACAGGCTCGTTAGGTCTGTTTTTTGGGGAAGACCGAGCCACGAACTTGCCGGTTGTGACGCGATCGACGCCCAGTGCGAACCCTGTGGTGCGACGGGCGGTGGCTGTTAATGACACGCTGGTGTCGGCGAACGGCATCAAGTCGGCGGACTACACGTTCGAAGCGTTCTTTGGGCGTCTGCAGCAGATGAACAAACCCGTGAGGTTGGTGTTTAGACGACGACAGCCAAACGATCAAGTTGTTATTGTGAAACAAGGAGAGCAGCAACAGCAGCAGCGGCAACAACAGCAGCAATTGCAGCAGCAACTTCAGCAACGACAACAGCAAATGCGTGAACAGGAGCAGATGCGCGAGCAGGAACAAAAGCGCGAACTGCACAAGATTCGGGAACAGCAACAACGTGAACAACAACTTCATGAACAAAAGCAGCGTGAGCAGCAGCAGCGTGAGCTACAGCAACGTGAGCAACAGCAACGCGAGCAACAACAACGCGAGCAACAACAACGTGAGCAACAGCAACGTGAGCAACAGCAACGCGAGCAACAGCAACGCGAGCAGCAACAGCGTGAACAGCAGCAGCGTGAGCTACGTGAACAACAACTTCGTGAACAAAAGCTTCGTGAGCAGCAGCTTCGTGAACAGCAGCGTGAACAGCAAAAGCTCGAAGAACAACTTCGTGAGCAAAAAGAAAGAGAACAGCAACTTCGCGAGCAACAACAACGCGAGAAGCAGCGTCTCGATGAAGAGCGACGTCAGCAGGAAGCATTACGCAACCGGACACCCTCGATCCCAGCGGGTGCTTCGACATCGCCAGCAGAAGGCAGCACGCCCCGTCATAATCGTACGCCGAGTCCAACCGTGAAGCGCTCGTCCACGCCGCCTCCGCGTCCGCCCTCTCCTCAAGTCAGACTGGATTCTAACGATAATTCCCGTGACCAGCACCATGCAGACAGAATGAACATGCGCACACCTCCTCCTGTTTCACCAGTGATGGCACGGGAACAAGCGACGTCAGAAAACATCCCCAGTGCCAATTATGATACGTCACCTAAGGCCAGGATGTCTCCGATGGTACGGGGCTCCCCGAAGGTTGAAATGTCGCCCAATTTCGGCGTGTCGCCTGGTGCCTCGCCAAGCTTTGGTAGTTCACCGACGGTGACCAGCTCACCGTTGGCTTCACCTATCTCTCCAGTTGTTGCAACTGAGATTACCAATGAAACTAGCAACCCAAAAGCATTTCCCGCTGTGGAAAATGACGACGATACACCTTCTCCGATGGAAAAGGAAGATGATGCTTCATCGAAGGAAAATCTTCAAAGTTTCGAAAAGTCTTACGGCATGCGAAGTCGGAACAGCAGCGAGGAGCAACGACAGCACCAAAAGGCAACGATTGCTGTGCACAAAGAGGAACAAATGTTGTCCCCTACTGGCAAAACATTGCACCTCTCACCTACAGAGCCGTGGGATGTACCTGAGCACATTCCATCGCCAACGATAAAGCCAGTGCCAATTGAGGTAAGCGAGGAAGACGTCGACGTCGGAGTACCATACTCACCTAGCGAAGATAGTCACCTGGATCATGTTGAGATGGGTGAAGAAGCTGAATTTGGTGAAGAAGCCGTACTGGTTGAAGAGGCGCATGTACCTGATGAAGCAGAAGCAGTTGAAGAGGCTGAACTCGGAGAAGAAGTAGAATTGGCTGAAGAGATTGAGCTTGTTGAAGATGCTGAACTCGCCGAAGAAGCAGAACCATCATTACCGTCGGACGTCTTAGATGAAGACCATACCGACCTTGATGTGGAGGTCGGCACGCTTGCAGATGCTGGAGTTTCTGGCGCTGATGTTGCATCTGACAATGATAATCCTTGGGACCTTGTACCGGAATTGGATCACCAGAAAGCACACACCACCGATGTTTCATCAAGTGACGTGGCTTCGTTGTCTGATGTACCTTCCATGGTTAGCGGTGTGGAAGCCTCCAAGGTCGACTTCACTGATACCTCAGAGTCACCTGACGAGTTTGCAAACGACCCGGACATTGCTGGTGATATCGATATCGTGGACGGGGATATTATGCTGCAGGAACCGCCTAAGGATAAGGTGGATGCAGCAAGCACACCGAAGCCAAGCAAGTCGTCGTTGCACGCTAACTTGGCGAAATATAAGAAGAAGGGCAAAACTGCTCGCGGTGTCATCAAGCTGCCTGCTCTTACAGAAGCGGAGGCGCTAACGGTTCCACTTGTCGCGCCGAATGCAGTGAACACAACTGTCCAAGTACGCGGTCGGCCGAAACCAAAGTTAACAATGGCGGACACTCCTGACAGTACGACATATCTAATCAAGTGGAAGGAGAATCGGAGCATCGGTTTGCAACTAAAGGAGGTTCGTTTTGCTAAGGGCACATACCCTCTGGTGACAGACGTGTGCCAAGAACCGTGTTGCGAGCTGCTGCGGCATATTTGCGTGGGCGACGTGATCATCGAGATCAACGGACGCAACACATCAACTATGGGGGTGAAGAAGACTGTCTATTTCCTCAAGACGTGCACGAAGACAACTCTGATGAAGATCCGGCATGGACCAGCATTCGTGAACCAGCGCGTGAGTGCGGCAGTATGACGGGTGTGACCCGCTGTAGCAGTACTGTACGATCAATTCCGTGAGCGAGGCCATCTGGCGTTGCAGCTCTCACCAGGACAAGACGGGATGCGGCCTACCGCTTCTCGCTATATGCTTTTTCTTTAGTTTTTCCTCTCAGTGTCAGTGAAGTGCTCAATGTTGGAGAGGTAGATTAGACATGATTTTGGCTTGCGGCGTTGAGTGAATGGCGCTGGGCCGGTGCAGGCCAGCCATGAGACCTGTCACGACAATATACAAATTTGCTTACTTTGATGGTGCTGTCACGCACTTGTCTGCCGTGTTCGTCCAAGCAGGCAGTGAAAAGCGCCGTACAACATCGGCGTGTCACAGACCCCGCCACGTGCCGCTGCTTTGCGTTTCAACATGTTAAATCACGCAGTGATCATGACCTGAACGCATCGTGAACAACTTCGCTTGAGTAGGAGTCTGTATTTTTGTTCAATTCTTGCCTGTGAGCACGCTGGCCAACACTGCGATCGGTGGCCGCCATGGCTCGAAAGAGACGCTGTTCGCTGCAGCTTGTCCGTATTGTGCTGTGTTGCTACAGTTTATCACATCATGTCTGGAGCTGCTCGCTCGTAGCGCCTCCGGACACTGCGAGCTTAGTGCAGACTGGCGAGTCGGGTCTTGATCTTACCAATGGCCTGAGCCGGGTTCAGTCCCTTCGGACATGTGCGCGTGCAGTTCATGATGGTGTGGCACTTGTAGAGCTTGAACGAGTCGTCCAACGCACGCAGACGCTCCTCTGTCTTGTCGTCACGCGAGTCCTCAATCCAACGGAACGCCTGCATCAGCACTGAGTAGATGCAACAAAATGTTAAGAAATCACTGGCAATTAACCAAACAACACGCTGACGCACCAGCAGGGCCGAGGTACTTGTCGGGGTTCCACCAGTAGCTAGGGCACGAGGTGCTGCAGCAAGCGCAGAGAATGCACTCGTACATGCCATCGAGCTTCTTGCGGTCCTCAATGGACTGTAAGTGCTCGTGGTTGACGTCGCGAGGCTTGTCCGAGTGCAGCCAGGGCTTGATGGACGTGTACTGGTCGTAGAAGTTGTTCATGTCGGGCACCAGGTCGCGGATGACGTACATGTGCGGCAGCGGGTGGATGCTGCTCACGTCCTTGTTCTTCTTGATGGGGCTCAGACACGCCAGCGTGTTGCCGCCGTCGATGTTCATGGCACACGAGCCACAGATTCCCTCACGGCACGAGCTGCATCATAAGAGCAAGGTCAGTCTCTTTAAAGGGGCATTTTACTCTAATTGCGTACCGACGGAAGGTCAGCGTCGGGTCCTGCTCGTTCTTGATCTTGATGAGGGCGTCCAGCACCATGGGGCCACATCTGCACAGTTTACAGCGTGAGTCTCCTCTATTCCTTTATTTCGCCCTCTATAGCGCCACGTACTCGTCCAGATCCACGGGGTACGTGCACTGATAGGGCTTCTCCTTGGACTCGGGGTCCCAACGGTAGATCTTGAAGTACTTGATGTTCTGCTCCATTAGAGTTAAAGCGTTAGGGAGAAGCGACACCACTGAAACCCGAGAGACGCACCTTGGGCTTGGCCGCCTGCGACTTGAGGTCGGGGTTGTAGGCAGGTACGCTCAGAGCACGCACGCCCGTGCTCGCCACAGGCTTCTGGATGGAACGCACAACCGTCAGCATTTTATTCTGAACTCGAACTCGGAGACTGACGGCTGAGCGCAAGCCATGCGGATCGTACGTTTAACCTGCGTCTGTAACACTGAATAACTGAAGCGTACTTAACAGTATGCAAAAATTCTACCTATGGTTTTGTATCAAATTTACCTGTGAAAAATAGTATATGGGGAGGATTCCGGAGGTCCACACCCTGTCGCGTCGTGCCACACGATATTGCAGCGATCATTTCCTGCCACTTGAAGTTGGGGCATACTCAATTCAAGAGGGCCAAACGCTCCTCGACAGTGAATCACCCCGACCACTTCCGCAACATGTCGGTAGCTCAGTTTTGTGATTCTACAGGTCCACGATGAGAATCTGCAGTCTGTGCAGCTCCTGAAACAGTTCATGGACGCAGATGGAGGAAGCTGGAGACGCCTAGGATCTCAGCAGAAGAAGGTTTATTTCAGTGTGCTAGTGCACAAGGAGGGCGTGAAGAGCCTCAAACGGTTCCCACTGGAGGTGGCGGCCAATATTGAGGCCAAGATGGTCGCACTCGTGAGGGAGTGTGGCGTGGCAGTGCAGCACGTGGAAGAAAAGGAGTTTGGATGGATTTCGGCGGGTTTACGATGGCGGAGATGTACGCCGAGGCGAACAGAGCAGCGAGAAGGCAGAACCCCATTCAGACTTTGAAAGAATTGCTGGAGTTCATGAATCGACTCAGTCGGTCAGAGGCATGTTAAAGCGAGATCTGGGTCTGGAAGACGTGTTGTGCTCGTGCGGATGGTCTACGATGCACTTGAACACGACCGCCATGATCCTTTTCCAGACCCTGCGCAAGTACACGCGGGCGAATAAACAGGGGTTATTCGAAGGGGAACAGAGCAGCGAGAAGGCAGAGCCCCATTCAGACTTTGAAAGAATTGCTGGAGTTCATGAATCGATTCAGTCGGTCAGAGGCACGTTAAAGCGAGAACTGGGTCTGGAAGACGTGTTGTGCTCGTGCGGATGGTCTACGATACACTTGAACACGACCGCCATGATCCTTCTCCAGACCCTGCGCAAGTACACGCGGGCGAATAAACAGGGGTTATTCGTTTCCAAGGACTTTTTGCGAGGAGCGACAATTGACATTAGGTAAGCGTGTACTGGTATGCATGAATTATGGCGCCGTTC
Organism: Phytophthora megakarya; assembly: GCA_002215365.1. Lineage (NCBI taxonomy): Eukaryota > Oomycota > Peronosporomycetes > Peronosporales > Peronosporaceae > Phytophthora > Phytophthora megakarya. The sequence goes on from NBNE01000355.1 coordinate 14,365, forward strand.
ACCAGTTCGTACGGAGAAGCCATCACGTTTCTGAGCAAAAACCGCTCTCAGGTTCGCCGTCAGCAAGTGGCACACAACGCCAATCTTGAGGCATTCGCGTCCATCTCGTCCCGTTGTACAGATGCAATGCGTATCAAGTCTATCACAATTGGAGAAGGGATTCCAGTCGCAGACGCCATTGTGGCTTGCGAAGAACTACTGAAGGCAGTGGTGGGGTTGACACCAGAGAGCTCGAGAAATTCGATTCCACACGAAATGGTGCGCTTCCTCGACAACTATACACAAGAACGGAGCTTTAGCATCCATCGCACGTACGGACTGGGCCAAGACGGCACTTTCCTCTTGAGGCATTCGCGTCCATCTCGTCCCGTTGTACAGACGCAATGCATATCAAGTCTATCACAATTGGAGAAGGGATTCCAGTCGCAGACGCCATTGTGGCTTTTTCAGAACGACACGTTGCCTGTGGACCGGTTCAAGTGGTAACTTCAACTTGCCTCCAATACTCGATTCCGGATACATTATCCGGATATAATACCGATTTTGCTTTGAAAATATAATACAAATTTGAACATGGAGGAAGAGCACAATGCACTGCGTCAAGAACTCAAGGTGCATTCGTTTTAAGAGACTTACAGACGTTCATACTATGCTATAACACTGACAGGCAGCACGCGAGAAATTCGATTCCACACGAAAAGGTGCGCTTCCTCGACAGCTATACACATGAACGGAACTTTAGCATCCATCGCACGTACGGACTGGGCCAAGGCGGCATTTTCACGTTGCCTGTGGACCGGTTCAAGTGGTAACTGAGACTTACAGACGTTCATACTATGCTATAACACTGACAGGCAGCACGCAATGACGTGAAGCAATACGCCAGCTACGCGCTGCGTCTGCAACAAGAATTGGGTCGGGAGAAGCAAAAACGAGATCAGGACAATGAGGTATATTTCCCGATGCAAATGGGAAATACACAGAGCTGTTGGAGATTTCTCAATGGGACAAAAGAGTGTGAAGTCAAACAATGAGGATGTCACGCGGAAGCGCAAAGTGGATCGAGTGGTGCTGAAGCTGGACGAGTGTCGAGCAGCAAGGGAGGATACAAACTTTAACCAAGTAGAGGAAATTGTAGAGACTCTGGTGCAGAGTTTACATGTACGTGTAGTGGCGTTTCTGCAGCAGCAGAAGCAGTTGATTGGGGAGCTGGGGCGTGAAAATCTCAAACGGCTTCGTACTGATGGCGTTGTACAGTGTATATTGTTCTGTTAGACGTCGGAACTGGAAAGAGAACGACTACAGAAATATGTGCATAAGCTGCGTATACGGGTGAAAAATGGTGGTAGACACAAACCTACAAGCGAAATGCCGCCAGAGCGCCAAACAGTTGAAAATCCGGTGAATCCCGACGTGACTTCTGCAAACCTTCGCTTTCGGAAAGAATTCGAGACGAAAGATTGCTGCAAATGCTGCAAGTAAACACAGCGAATTCAACAAAGCATCACAAATATTTGAAGGAGAAACTAGATCCTTTCCTTTGATTCGAGGCTGGCGTCGAAAATGGAAAATTTACCGGCGACCAGCATGTTGGAACGGGTTAGCCGAATTTGCTCTGATATTGTGGCATCGTGTTGCTACATATTGGAAGTAGAGGATGTTGGACAGTTAATAAACTGCTTGAGGAAATCACAGCAGCTTCCTGAGGTATTGAGGAATTACCAGGTACATGCTACGCGTTGTGATGGGATGCCTTTTATTCGCTACGAGCAGAATCAACGTTATATACTTCCTGTCACGAAGCGTTAGAAATGGTAACAAGTAGCACTGCGTTCTACTTCAGAAGATTTCTTTCTCATATTGTCATCATGCGTTTGGATGCAGATATTAGCACATGCACACGATGTGTTAGTGGAGCTGGAATCAAAACGTGAACAGATGAAGTCACCAGGCTCCAAAGCTAGTGAAAAGTGAGACCGGTTTGAAAGGGTAGAGATGCCTTCAACTAATGTAAATCTAGATTTCCAGTGTGGATTGCGCGAGCTTTTTGGGCTGGACGATGCTGCCACCAGGAGCCAGATGTTGCATGTTGCCTCCATACTCTTTAGTGAGCTTGGGTTTCTCACAGGCAATGAGCCCACCGCCTAGATATCCCCTATAACTCGAACAGCATGCAGATTTTGCAGGTCTCCATTCTAGTCTAATTTGTTTCGAGCTCAATTTTTCTAGCTTCAGTGTAAGCTGTGTGTAGCACGTCCACCACTTCTGCAGTGTGCTGTAACAAGAAAGCAAGCGTGATTTTTCCAGCTCTCTCTTCAAAACGCACTTGCAATGCTCGCCCAATTACTTTGTCACTTGGATACAGTGATTGCATCATCTTCGGCTTCTTCGCTGGGGCTGCTTCAGTCCCTGCATCCACGATAGACCGTCGATACTTCCGCCAAATATGCCACGCGGTCTTCACATGCTCCTTCTCAACTCGCTCGCGGATCTCATTGCAACTGTTTTCTTTCCCCAGCCACTGCAGCACACAGCGTCTTTCGTATCGTCTAGCAAACAAACACAATTCTGGCTTCTTGTCGGTCTGTTCGTGACACTCTTTGGTTATTAGTTTTTCCACACAAAAGAACCACTTTTTCGCTGTTGTCGTGTGTGGAAACGATACAAACGTCTCGGCACGATCGAACCCCACTTGCAACGCAGTCTTCTCCATGATATCCACGTATTCCAAGCCCGACGGGTAGACTTGGAAAACTGCTTGTGCATCTCGATCACTAGACAGTTGGTGCAACAGCGACGAGAAGCAGATCTCCAGTCCTTTGGGCTGCAACCACTGCAGCATCGAGATTCCAATTGCAGCGTCCAGAACTCCGTCTCGGATCGGGAGCTTCTGTGCAGCGTTGCCACAGTAAAAGTCCGCAGACACGTGAGTCTTCTGCTGTCCTTCGTCTTCCTTCGTCAGAGACAACATCGCTGCACTGATGTCGAACGCCAGTGTAAACGCCGTCAGTTGCTTCTCCTTGAGCCAATCCTGCGCTGCTTTTGTGCTCAACCCCGAGCCAGCGCCCAAGTCTAAAAGGAACAAGACCTCGTCATGTCGGGAATGTGTCAAACCACTCTGCAACAGCTCCAGCGCGTGTCTCGTCAAGTCTTTTTGGATACTTGCATTTGCAGCAGTGGTGTAGGCACTGGACTGCTTCTCGCTGTAGAAATCTCGAGCTGCAGCCGACAACGGGGCGGCCAATGCGTTGACACGCTCTTCAGGTCGCAAGCTTCGGTATGGCATGACTGCCTATTGTTTTGTAGCCATTTCGGCAACTTCAGGTAAATCTGTAAAAGTAACGATATCATGTGCAATTAAATAGATAATGGTAACTTAAATAAGAGTAGCGAGGTGGACGATCCGTCCACATCAAGACGACCATTTTGGCTGCTCACGTTGACACGCGAAAGATTGTGTGATCGCTGGGTGAGTGGTCATTCGTGTCTTCAATATCGCGCGCAGTTGGTGTTTCAAAGTGGTCGGACCGACGAGAGCTTGATCGTCGACTGGATGTGGAATCACGTCCACAGAGAAGCAGCACACCGACAATTGGTGATACGCACACGAGTATAGCAGCTCCAGCTGCGGTGCCACCGATGAAAACACCTAAAGCTACCAATCCCAACGCTAATACAATTGGAGCGAGTAAAACGTAGCCGGACACACAGAAGCAAGTCGTGAAAGCTTGGCGGAACGTGAGGTGAGTGCTAGCGGTGCAGGGAAAGAAGCAGCAGCACAGAATGCAGAACACCACGGCCACAATAAACGCAGGCGGCCCGAAGATCACGAAGAAGAGCACCCGCAGCACGATGCCAATTCCTTTTTGCGTCGAACCTTGACCCTCGATTTCTGCCATCTGATTGCCAGCGCAGCCTCGGACGTTCCACCACTACAGTACAGCAAGCATCAAACCACGTTAGTTGACCATGGTTCACGACATCAATATCGAAGTGCATGATACACTACCTGAAAGTGCTCTGGAAATACACTGTCGTCGATGACTTTCAGACAAATCCAGCAGAAACTCGTGTTGCACACCACGCACTTCATCTGATTGCAACCGCCGGTCTTCTCCACGTTGTTCTGACAACCAGGGCATTGTTTGGAGATCTTACTAATCAGTGCGTTGTTGAGTTTCTCCACAGCAATCATCTTCTTGTCGTATTCAGCACACGTTCGTCCTTGATGGGCACTACTGTGGACGAAACAGAACTCCCGATTGCATGCCTCACATACACATTCTGGGTTATCACTTCCAGCACAAATCTGCGAGTGATCGCAGTATGGGCACTGTCGCGCCAGTTCATGCTCCTTGTTGAACTTAAACTTGTTGTATTTCTGCCACACCTCTTCTGAAACAAGCAGCCGAATATCATCAACCGCGATGTCCGCTTTACACGCGGTCTTGTCCTCCGATTTCTCAAAGAAACACTTGGGGTAGACTTGCCCCTCTTTAATCTTGAACTCGAGGTAATTTTTCACACACGTTTCACAAAAAGTATGTCCACATATCGAGAGTGCGTACGACGTATTCACTGGGGCGTAGTCGTAGCAGATTTGACACAGAAACGTCTCCTCCATGGAGAGGCCCAAATAACTGGCCATCGACCGCAACAAGCTCGGCACCGAGTGGCTCAAACTATTGCCCTCCTGTCTTCTGTACGCCAAGCTGAAGCTCAAGTTCTCCTTCTCGCCAGCGGACTCAGACGGACTAGAAGCAGCCACAGCCAGCGACAGCTCGTCACCAGCCTCTTTCCCTTCAGCATCCAACTCACTCACACTCATCCTCGAAAGGGGCAGCGATCGCTCTCTGGCGCGCGTCAAGGCCCCCAATGTGCGTCCAGACAATGTGGACATCTGATTCCAACTGTCTCGTCTTGTGTCCTCCATCGTGGCCAGAGTCTCATTCTCCAGAATCGGAATGGACCCTCGACGAGGTGCCGAATCAGAATCTCGGTGGTCGTCAGTGTCCTCCACTGTGAGACGGAACTCCCCAATCGCCGCAGCTCCGGACGACGCTCGCATGCGGGACGAAAGACCTTCACTCTCGATTGGTAGCGCACATATCTGATTCTCGATGGACGTCAGCAGCGAAGCCATGTGAGCAGCCCACGCTGGAGGCACGTCTGGTTCCAGTTCCTGTTGTCGTTGCAGTTGGTGTAGTCTCCAGCGCCAGCGCATACGTTCGTCCTCGCCGGAGAAGGCCTGGAGTTGCCGTAACGAGTCGTACAAGTCCATCAGATGCTCCATTGCGGAATTATGCCTACTGGCTTGAGACAAGACGCGATTGGCGGAAAAGTGAGTGGTGCTGGGCCAATCAAGGCAGAGAGCACTTCAACTTCAAAAATGCTTTGGCTCAAGTGTTAACACAAGGTTCGCTAAAGTGCTTGTCGAAACTATCGGGCTCATGGAAAACGATCTTTTGACTTCCACATGGATAAACTACGATTCGAGCTCAGCAATTTGATGGTAAGTTACACTTACAAGTAGCAAGTTAATACGTTTGTAACTGAGATTTGGGTTCGCGTAGACTGCGATCTTCAGAAGGATAAAACTGGCGTAAGTTTGCTGACAACCACCAGCGGCGCTGGTCCAGCGCTGCTGGAGTTGCGTAGGTACATGTACAGTATTGCTCTGCATCAGAGATCTGAAAGGCAACGTGATGTCTGCCCCTTGGAAACATGTTTTTGGCCAGTCAATTGACAGCATCGCGTTCGCCTAATGTGCTGCAAATCAGGTTTGCTTTGATAACGGACCCGATCGTCCGCTCTGCCATCCGATAAAGCCCAATTCCTGATAACCCTCCAGCTCCCCACGTGAGAATGCAGGTTGATAGACGCGTGCACATGGCCATCGCCCCCGTACCAAGTTTCCAATATCTCAATGCGAAAACATTTGCGAAGATGACACGCGTGGAGGAGATCCGCCTCGATGTGATTCAGCACTGCAGTGTCTGTGGAGTTGCAGTCCGCCAGTCCACGGGGAAGATGCTTGAGCAGTTGTGGTGTGAAGGTTGCCGTAGGGAGCTTAAGCGTCAAGCTAGTCTAGAAGACATCCGACCAGCGTCGCCCATGGGAGACAAGCCCACGGATCTGAACCTTTTCCATGACAGTCATCCTTCGAAAGCGAGCAAGTTGTCGGGGATAACTACTGACCACTTGCAAACAAACGCCATGTTCCGCATGGTAGCCACCAAGAACGAGGACGCGGGGTCATTCCGCAGTATGGAAGTGTTGACATGCTTCCGATCGCAAGTGGGTCGAGGCCTTCGACTGGTGATGAAGGCGGGGACTGCCGAGCAGTCGCACGTGTGCTGGGCAATCTTTCTGTCAATGCTGTTGCTGCCGATGCTGTTGATGCTGATGGTGGCGGCCGGTATGGGCTTCCTCGTGCTGTCCGCGTGGGTTACAATTGCTGCTGTCATCGTTTACCCGCTGACGTACCTCAATCCGAGACTATACAACTACGCCATGGACTCGTAGAGTACTACCACTCGACTGGAGCATGGGCTTAATGTATAAAAGTCCTGTGGTTCCTAGTATGGAAACAGTCTATTCAGTTCTATGTCGCTGCTGTTGTCTGGCATCGATACGCGACTTCAAGCTAGTGATAACGTTGAAACAAACTGTGGTTAAACTCAACTTGTCCGCATCAGATCAACTAATTAACAGCCAGGATAGTACTGTAGCGTGAAAGCAATCGATAAGCGGAGAGAGAAGTCTGCAACAATCCCATGATCTGCCGTTACCTGGGTATGAAGCCACTTTGATGGCTCCATCTGCCAGAGTTTCTCTCACATATCACCAATTCCCGCAAGGCTGAATAGCAAGAGCTCCGAGCTCACTACCAAATTCTCAACTCAGCAGACATCGACCCCTCAACCAGAATGGATCCGATTCAAAAGCTTTCACCAACGCCGCCCAACTCTTGTTGCCGTTTGAATTCCTTCAAACGTGTCGGTGTTCTACTTGCCTTCCATTCGGCGAATATCTTCGTGGCCATCGGTGGTCTCCTGTCCGTCGCCCTTTTGCTCGCGAGCATGGTCCTCATGCCCGTTTGGTTCGTTGCTCTACTGTTGGTGGTCATCGCAATGTCCGCAGTACACGGAGTACAGCAGATCTCGAACAAGTATCTGATGTACTTCGGCTACGTAGTGCTGGCAGCGATATACATCGCGTCATTGTCGGTGAATTGGTACATTACTGTCGGACCGTACGCGATTCTCGCTGTTGGCGCCGTAGGTATTGGCTTCTTCTTCTTGTCGGCGCTCACAATGAAGTTTTTGATGAAAATCGACGTCCACCTCGCAAACTTCGTCCACTCGCCTAAAGCCAATGGAGAACTTGAGCCGGATGAGTGCATGGATCGGTTCAAGCTGTCCGAAACAAGCGACTCGAGCTTCCTCTTACCTCACATTCGCATGACTGGACGAGTGTGGCTTGGCGTCATCTACTTCGCTCTGCACAAGCTGCTGGTGGGGGGACTGAGTCTTGCAGTACTGATTATAACGGTACTTTTGCCAGCACTGGTGATTTTCAGTGGAGGTGACGTGTCGTTCTTTGGCAACCAGGCTACGCTTGGCAACAATCCTGTCGTGTATATTGTTTTGATCGTGTCGATCTGGTTGGTTGGTGCTGTGGGTATGCCTGTCGTGGCAGTGCGATCTGTGAAGCTAACGTGGTGGGTTTGTGGAGAGTCAAAGTCCGAGCAAGATCAAACGACATTCTTGCAGACCCAAGGTGATGTGATCATCCCGATTACCCCAGAGCCTACTGCAAGTACGACGAACTTCGAAGCACTTGACTCCAAGCCAGCGGTAGTGTAGGCGGACCACCAGAAAGTTCTCGAAGTATCAACCCACGGTAATGAAGACATGCCATTCGTATCACCGTCTCCTCTGATGTAATTGGATGTATCAAAAACTTCAACTTATTGTATACTCACTAAGTTAGCATATTTATGCCTACCTAACACCCACTAATTTAGTCCGTGAAAACGATCTATCATTGGTTAAAAACATTATGGAGATGGCTACATGGCGCATCACAAAAATCGCGAGGATGCTCATCAATGGGCCGGCGGAGTGGAATGCTGAACTCGTGTCGGGTGTCAAGGCCAACGTTTTACAGGATGGTACGATCTCTTCAGCTTGTAGTATTCTATCTCTTGTTATGACGTGTTTGGCGCTTGCAACTGTAGGATACAACCCGAAGCTTGGGGTGTCCGCGACATCTTTCGGCCACACGGTAGTTGTCACGCGCTATACAGATACAGACAGTGCTACGGGGTTGCAGCGACTATTATCTCAACCAGCAAATGTACTGAAGTTGCATGGAGACAACTCAAACAATGTGAGTGTCTGGAATCTGCAATGATACACAAGAACAAGTTTAACAAGTATTCCTAGAAGGATAAACGCTACCGACTCATTGCGTGGTCCCTAGGATCAGCAGAAAAGAGTCTGCTGGCGATTGCTACAATGGCGCAAGTGGAGATCTGGGAAGTCACTGCAACTCACAGTACAAGGTATGCATGGATGACATCGAATTTTTCAGTGGGATCACGCTGCGTGTTGTGGTTTTTATTTTTGCAGTGATGTCTCTGCCATTTTGAGGGGATCAGTGGAAGTTAATCGTCCGCAAGGGGTGGTTTGGAACCCGCAACATGAAGTTCTGCTTGTAAGTGAAGGCAATAATGTGCAGCTATCGATGCACTAACAAATGCGTTGGTGTCATACGTAGGTTTATTCAAAAACCGATATCACTCTGATCAACGCGGCGCCGTCAACTTTATCGTGGCGAACGATTCACAAAGATACTAGCACACATCAAGCGTGGGGTGCATGTTCATGGAGTCCTTGTGGGATGCAAGTATCACTGTACGTGGATGGATACCCTTGATTAGGAGTGCTCGACGTGTCCTCAATTATCCTTATGATTTCATTGTTACAGAGCGCAAAGTCATGTCCTTCACTGTTTCAGCTGGATGAACATGGATTCTTTACTCTCAGAATCTCCAAAGCATGACCAGATTGACGCGAGTAGTTCCTACAAAAGCATCAATGGGCTTCGGTTGGATGGTGGATATACTAAAGTCGGTCACATCGCTGCAGTTGTACGTGTGTCTCCAACTATTTGCTTTTTCACGACACACAGACTTGTTCTAGAAGATAGCTCCCGTGCAGCTCCTGTTCTGAACTCTGAGCTCAGAAAAACTAACCCCATCGAGAAACTATCTTCGTCGAGAGGGGAAAACTATTTGGATATCCGAGAACAGCCAGTGACTCTGTCGAGTGGTATCATTGACTTGACTTCAATTCGCGTCTCAACCAGTTCTACCCAAGACTCGCTGCGAATCCTGAATCGTGCTGAGGTACGAAATCGCTTGTTTGGATTGTTCCAAGTAGCTGGTGGCTAATAGCATCTACTTGTCCAGGATAACAGTACTTGTCGAATTCTCCCAGGTGCAAACCCGTGTTCCCGCATGCTGATCGCCGAATACGAAGCAGGGAAGTGGAGCATCAAGTCAATTCTCGATTTGCCTAACTTAGCCGTACCCGACACCCTCGTCATCCAGGTTCGTTCGGACAGCCACTTCCTTGGGATCTCGTTCACATGCCAACAAAACAGTATTAACCCGGAATGTGCCTGACTACCGTAGAACATGTTTGTAATTATCGGAAGTACCTTGTCATCGCGCTTAATTGTGGCGCACTTGAATGTTTCCGATCGTATGGAGTGGACTGCTTCGTTTTCCGGCGAGTTGGTGAGCTCATATTGCTGTCTTCTTGCTGTAATAACACTGCCTAATTTATGCTTACTTACTCCAGGAACTTCCACCGACACACGTCTGCAGAGGAATTTCCCTTACCGAACTGTCTCCGTTCGTGGATGTCGCCTCCACTGAGAAGCGCAAACGCACCACATTTTTTCATGCTGCTGTGGACGTTGAGTTGCATCCGATCTTCTTGTCCCAGTTCAAGGTTCCGCGTGGTGCACAACCAAAAACTAATCAAGAAACGCTTGATGATAAAGCGTTTAACGCCTCGGATGAAGACACGTGCACTAGTGACGGGAACAAAGACCTGCTGGAGCTTATCCTGACGAAGATGGCTGCCATACAGACACAGATGAACTCTCGCTTTGACAACGTGGACGAGAAGCTGCAGCAGTTGACGGCACGCATCAACCAGCTGGAACGTTACGGCGGAATAAGCAAATAATCCAGAGTGATGATCAACTGCAACCATTCTTGTGTGAGTCTCCAGGACTCCAGGCTGCAGCATACAGTGTATCACACGCAAGTTAAAGTAAAGATAAACGGCTAGCAAAATGGGAAGTTGCGTTGTATTTGTCAAGTGCAAAATGAAAATGTAGCCATTTCCTCTCATAGGGTTTGTCATTCAATAACGGATCCCGGTGATTCTCGATAATGTTTTTGTGTAGACTTGGTGTGACACGTTGAGCAGCTCTCGTCCCCTGTATCGCCAGAATCCAATCCGCACAAGACACTCCAAGACAGGTTCAAACATGGGCCGTTCCCGTTCCTCGCGTCCTGCCGCTCGCCCGG